>OX328123.1:405000-597500 GCA_946811695.1 Gonocerus acuteangulatus | reverse complement strand
CCGCCAGGCTTACAGGCAATGCTAGTACAGGGATTACTCTTACATGTTGTGGTCTACCAGGCTTACAGGCAATGCTAGTACAGGGATTAGTCTTACATGTTGTTGTCCGCCAGGCTTACAGACAATGCTAGTACAGGGATTAGCCTTACATGTTGTGGTCTACCAGCCTTACAGGCAATGCTAGTACAGGGATTAGCCTTACATGTTGTTGTCCGCCAGGCTTACAGGCAATGCTAGTACAGGGATTAGCCTTACATGTTGTGGTCTACCAGGCTTACAGGCAATGCTAGTACAGAGATTAGCCTTACATGTTGTTGTCCGCCAGGCTTACAGGCAATGCTAGTACAGGGATTACTCTTACATGTTGTGGTCTACCAGGCTTACAGGCAATGCTAGTACAGGGATTAGCCTTACATGTTGTTGTCCGCCAGGCTTACAGGCAATGCTAGTACAGGGATTAATCTTACATGTTGTGGTCTACCAGGCTTACAGACAATGCTAGTGCAGGGATTAGCCTTACATGTTGTGGTCTACCAGGCTTACAGGCAATGCTAGTACAGGGATTAGTCTTACATGTTGTTGTCCGTCAGGCTTACAGGCAATGCTAGTGCAGGGATTAGTCTTACATGTTGTGGTCTACCAGGCTTACAGACAATGCTAGTACAGGGATTAGTCTTACATGTTGTTGTCCGCCAGGCTTACAGACAATGCTATTACAGGGATTAGTCTTACATGTTGTGGTCTACCAGGCTTACAGACAATGCTAGTACAGGGATTAGTCTTACATGTTGTTGTCCGCCAGGCTTACAGACAATGCTAGTACAGGGATTAGTCTTACATGTTGTGGTCTACCAGGCTTACAGACAATGCTAGTACAGGGATTAGTCTTACATGTTGTTGTCCGCCAGGCTTACAGACAATGCTAGTACAGGGATTAGTCTTACATGTTGTTGTCCGCCAGGCTTACAGACAATGCTAGTACAGGGATTAGTCTTACATGTTGTTGTCCGCCAGGCTTACAGACAATGCTAGTACAGGGATTAGTCTTACATGTTGTGGTCTACCAGCCTTACAGGCAATGCTAGTACAGGGATTAGTCTTACATGTTGTTGTCCGCCAGGCTTACAGACAATGCTAGTACAGGGATTAGTCTTACATGTTGTGGTCTACCAGGCTTACAGACAATGCTAGTACAGGGATTAGTCTTACATGTTGTTGTCCGCCAGGCTTACAGGCAATGCTAGTACAGGGATTAGCCTTACATGTTGTTGTCCGCCAGGCTTACAGACAATGCTAGTACAGGGATTAGTCTTACATGTTGTTGTCCGCCAGGCTTACAGACAATGCTAGTACAGGGATTAGTCTTACATGTTGTGGTCTACCAGGCTTACAGACAATGCTAGTACAGGGATTAGCCTTACATGTTGTTGTCCGCCAGGCTTACAGGCAATGCTGGTACAGGGATTAGCCTTGCATGTTGTGGTCTACCAGGCTTACAGACAATGCTAGTACAGGGATTAGTCTTACATGTTGTTGTCCGCCAGGCTTACAGGCAATGCTAGTACAGGGATTAGCCTTACATGTTGTGGTCTACCAGGTTTACAGGCAATGCTAGTACAGGAATTAGTCTTACATGTTGTTGTCCGCCAGGCTTACAGGCAATGCTGGTACAGGGATTAGCCTTACATGTTGTGGTCTACCAGGCTTACAGGCAATGCTAGTACAGGAATTAGTCTTACATGTTGTTGTCCGCCAGGCTTACAGGCAATGCTAGTACAGGGATTAGCCTTACATGTTGTTGTCCGCCAGGCTTACAGACAATGCTAGTACAGGGATTAGCCTTACATGTTGTGGTCTACCAGGCTTACAGGCAATGCTAGTACAGGAATTAGTCTTACATGTTGTTGTCCGCCAGGCTTACAGGCAATGCTAGTACAGGGATTAGCCTTACATGTTGTTGTCCGCCAGGCTTACAGGCAATGCTGGTACAGGGATTAGCCTTACATGTTGTGGTCTACCAGGCTTACAGGCAATGCTAGTACAGGAATTAGTCTTACATGTTGTTGTCCGCCAGGCTTACAGGCAATGCTAGTACAGGGATTACTCTTACATGTTGTGGTCTACCAGGCTTACAGGCAATGCTAGTACAGGGATTACTCTTACATGTTGTTGTCCGCCAGGCTTACAGGCAATGCTAGTGCAGGGATTAGCCTTACATGTTGTGGTCTACCTGGCTTACAGGCAATGCTAGTACAGGGATTAGCCTTACATGTTGTACATAAACTATTCAACTATTTTTAGCACTAATTACTTTTCGTCTCACATAACTTTTACAAAATTGACTTTAGGCCAGCATTTTGTAGGTCGCGGCTTGAGGCGTCGGGCTGTGGGTTCTCCAAGGTGGTAAATCACGGCTTGAGGCGGCGGGCTGTAGGTTCTCCAAGGTGAAGCAGAAGGCTCTAAATGAAATTAATTATGTTAAGGTGTAGTTTCAAAGTCAATCCAGTATCCAAGTGCAGTCCTAGATTCCACTGTCCTTGGAATGTTCCATGTTCTAAGAAAGACTTTATGGAAATCAAACGATGCAGCGTCATGAATTCATTGGTGGCGATGTTTTCTTTAATATATCTGATAGCTCTCGGTGCCAGGCGGAGTATATAGTCCCTACCATGTCTATGTGTGTTCTCTAGTTTCCTCCGATTTGCATATTCGATAGTTTGAAATTATCTTTCCATTTTCTTTGTTTTCAACGTCATTCATTTTGGTGAATGATGTTGAAGGCATGGATTATTAGAGGGGAGGGGAATTCAGGAAAAATGGGGGTTTAGGAGAATTTATACATATTTTCCTGTTATAACGTTTGTATTATTTTTTACGAGTCTGGCGTATTTAAATCTGTTTGCATTTAGAGGGGTCTTCACAAGAATTTTTGCTAGTAGAAGCGTTCTTCTATTTTCAATCTATTTTATTTTTTTTTAATTCTGTACTCTATGCAATCTGGAGATCGGGCATTGTGGGCTCCATCACTGTTTGCATATTTCGCTAGACACAGCAAGGTGTCAGCTAAGGGCTGGATGTTCACAAGAGAAATTCTCATTGTCCAACCTCCACCTCACAACGGGATGTCCAAACTTTTGACACTTGAAGCATCTTAACGCCGCGGGTACTTATGAACGGACTCGCTTATAAAGTTTACAAAAGGCTGCACGTGTGTCAAAAAGGGCCTTAAGTCCTTTCTTATGCACACGAACATCACACATTCGGCGACGAAAGAACTTACGAACTCCCATGACACCTTGATCTCGCAATCTCGATTTTCTGATTTCTTATTTTTAAAAACTTTTAAGGTATATATATATATATATATATATATATATATATATATATATATATATATATCAGAAAATCGATATGAATAGAAAAAAGTAGCTGTCATAAACACTAAAAAAAAAGTACTTATTTACTGTATGAAAAAACTAAATAAAAATTATTATAAAACAGAACAGAATAAATTTCTTTTTGCATATGAAATTATTATATCATAAAACTAAAAAAAAAAATTTGCCTTTGTTTTCATTCATAATATCCCGTTAAATATTCAATCTACAACTTTGATCTTGGTATCTTCTGAAAGGAAAATTAATAGGCTACAATGTTTGTATCGAAGTGTTTTTACGTACAAGGCTTGATTTCTGTAATAAATAGGAATTTGTCTACAAAAGGGCGATATGTTTCAGTTTTTTGCGTTTTACGCGCAAACGGTGCGTCGGATCAAAAGATGTCTCAGAATAAATTAGTCTTAGAATTAAATTTTCTATGAGAATTCGTCATAAAAAATACCTCCTGCCATTGGAAAATCAAGAGTTAGATACGCTGGAGAAAAACTGGAGAATGTTACAAAGTCAACTAAACCTTCAAAAGAAACCTCATGCAACATAACTAAGACCTACCAAGTTTCATATGAAAATTCCAACAATTCTAGGAGGAAAAGGGGGTGGACACCACATATGCTGGGACACCCTGTATATACTCTAGGAGGAAAAGGGGGTGGACACATAAACAGGGACACCCTGTATATACTCTAGGAGGAAAAGGGGGTGGACACATATACAGGGACACCCTGTATATACTCTAGGAGGAAAAGGGGGTGGACACATATACAGGGACACCCTGTATATACTCTAGGAGGAAAAGGGGGTGGACACATATACAGGGACACCCTGTATATGTGGGTAGTGTTACTTCATTCACCCTGTTCATGTGGGGGTGGACACATATACAGGGACACCCTGTATATGTGGGTAGTGTTACTTCATTCACCCTGTTCATGAGGGGGTGGACACATATACAGGGACACCCTGTATATACTCTAGGAGGAAAAGGGGGTGGACAAATATACAGGGACACCCTGTATATACTCTAGGAGGAAAAGGGGGTGGACACATATACAGGGACACCCTGTATGTACTCTAGGAGGAAAAGGGGGTGGACACATATACAGGGACACCCTGTATATGTGGGTAGTGTTACTTCATTCACCCTGTTCATGTGGGGGTGGACACATATACTGGGACACCCTGTATATACTCTAGGAGGAAAAGGGGGTGGACACATATACTGGGACACCCTGTATATACTCTAGGAGGAAAAGGGGATGGACACATATACTGGGACACCCTGTATATACTCTAGGAGGAAAAGGGGGTGGACACATATACTGGGACACCCTGTATATACTCTAGGAGGAAAAGGGGGTGGACACATATACTGGGACACCCTGTATATACTCTAGGAGGGAAAGGGGGTGGACACATATACTGGGACACCCTGTATATACTCTAGGAGGAAAAGGGGGTGGACACATATACTGGGACACCCTGTATATACTCTAGGAGGAAAAGGGGGTGGACACATATACTGGGACACCCTGTATATACTCTAGGAAGAAAAGGGGGTGGACACATATACAGGGACACCCTGTATATACTCTAGGAGGAAAAGGGGGTGGACACATATACTGGGACACCCTGTATATACTCTAGGAGGAAAAGGGGGTGGACACATATACTGGGACACCCTGTATATATAAATTAATTAAATTGAGTAAAATAAAAGTGAATATTTATTTAACATAAAATCTCGGGTCCCAGCAAACAAAGACATTAATGAAACGCATACAAAATGTGGTTAACTATAAATATATTGTTACTACAGAACAATATAAATGCATATTTTACAACAAAATTTACCTATTATATGTAGGCACTGCTTTCAGTCGTAATAAACCTCAATAATACACTTGCTTCGGCATTCAATTCCTCTTAGCTTGCACCTTTCATGCATTCAAGACTTAACACCACTTTTTAACTTAAACTTCCTCAAAGGGGAGAGACACTGCTTACGAATTGGACTAGGCAATAGAGTGACCACTCAAAAATAGCTTGATTTTGATGAAATTCGGTACAAAAATACTTTGTCTAATTTAAAAGGTCAAGTTTATTATCCAGCAGAATCCACCTCATCTACAAGAACATTCTTTTATGGGCAAAATTTATGCAAAACAAATTGTTGTGTTAAGGGCTTTTCAAGACTTGGAAGTACACTTTAAAGGTTCTTTAGCCTAGGAAAACGAATGAAACCATTGTTAAGGCGACATCTGTTACGGTTTTTGAGAAAAATGAAAAAAATCGTTTTTGAATTTAAGTTTTGGTTTGGGTACTAAGAATCGTGAGATTCAATTGAAATATTTGAAGGATGTTTGAAATTCATACAAACAAAGCTGCTTACATTTGGGTTGCTTTTGGAGTTAAGGAAGTATTAGAAAAAAATATTTTTTTAATAGATATGAAAAGTGTTTTGATCTTTGAATATTTTTTTAAATATCTTGAAAACGGTTAGAAAATCGTGCTTTTTTGAAGGCGACCATTTGTAAGCTTGCAATATTCTCTACAAAAAAGTTTCTGAAGCAATGTTCGATGGGGCAATGTCAATCGGATATATAACTGCTTACAGATTTGAAAGTGTTAGTTTTGTTCTTGCGAGATCAAGGTGTCATGGGAGTTCGTAAGTTCTTTCGTGGGCAGCCGAATGTGTGATGTTCGTGTGCATAAGAAAGGACTTAAGGCCCTTTTTGACGCACGTGCAGCCTTTTATAAACTTTATAAGCGAGTCCTTTCATAAGTACCCGTGGCGTTAAGATGCTTCAAGTGTCAAAAGTTTGGACATCCCGTGAGAGGTGGAGGTTGGACAATGAGAATTTCTCTTGTGAACATCCAGCCCTTAGCTGACACCTTGTTGGTGTCTAGCGAAATATGCAAACAGTGATGGAGCCCACAATGCCCGATCTCCAGATTGCATAGAGTAAATCGGAGGAAACTAGAGAACACACATAGACATCGTTGGGACTATATACTCCGCCTGGCACCGAGAGCCAGGAAAAGGAAGGTTGGAGAAAAGAGGAAGAGGAAAGAAAAGGGCGATATGTTTCAGTTTTTTGCGTTTTACGCGCAAACGGTGCGTCGGTTCAAAAGTTGTCTCGGAATAAATTAGTTTTAAAACTAAATTTTCTATCAGAATTCGTCATAAAAAATACCTGTTGCCATTGGAAAATCAAGAGTTAGATGCGCTGGAGAAAAACTGGAGAATGTTACAAAGTCAACTAAACCTTCAAAAGAAACCTCATGCAACATAACTAAGACCTACCAAGTTTCATATCAAAATTCCAACAACTCTAGGAGGAAAAGGGGGTGGACACATATACAGGGACACCCTGTATATGCATGTGTTTTAAAATCCCCTGCTACCCAACGGCTTGCAAACACAGCAAAATGTTCCTTGAAGTAGTCCACTCTTGGGTTATATTAACAGGTGCGATCAAAATCAAAGTCATTTTCTTGAATTTATAAATAATAAATAAATCAATATTTTTCAATTCTTTATATCAAACGTTTTATACGGGATATCTCTGACGAACGGAAACCGTCTTTTTTCATAGGCGATAGTCTGCAGGCAGCAATTTTTAATCTAGAACAGATACTAAAATTAAATTCAATGTATCGAAAAAATCCTATGTACTTTACTAGGAAATATCATTTTGAAACTGCAGTTGATCGGGCAAAATTGAAGTGCTATCTAACCAGATTTGTTAAAAACTATGTAGGATAAATTAAGTATTATTTATTTCCTAATATTAGCACTTTCCTCCGAAGGAAAGTAGCTATTGAGGTTGGACTCATGACGGAATTTTTGAAAAATTTCTTCAAATCTTTATCGATCCTACCTAGTAGACAGCGAAAATGACCCCCGTTAAAATTTATATATATCTATATATCTATATATATATATATATATATATATAGATATATATATATATATATATATATATATATATATATATATATATATATGTGTCTGTTAACACGATAGCGGCCAGAGTTTTTGTTTTTTCGTCACGAAACTTGGTATATAGCATTCAATTAGCAAACGATTGAACGAGTTCGTTAACCACCAAAATCGCTCCACCGGAAGGGGGGTTTACCCCGAGCCCAAAACACTAATTTGACCATTTCAGCCGTAATATTTGTTATATTTCAACGAAACTTGGTATTCGTAGTAGTAATATAGAGAGAAAAGTGAGATATAAAAATAAACTAAATCGGTTCATTAGGAGGGGGGGTTTACTCCGGACCGACAATACCAATTCGCCACTACCAGCCATGATTTTTGGTATATTTCGACGAAACTCGGTATTCATAGTGGTAATCTACAGGTAAATATGTTTTGTAAAAATAAACTAAATCGGTTCATTAAGAGGGGGGGTTTACTCCAGACCCACAATACCAATTCGCCACTACCAACCGTGATTTTTGGTATATTTCGACGAAACTCGGTATTCGTAGTGGTAATCTACAGGTAAATATGTGTTGTAAAAATAAACTAAATCGGTTCTTTAGGAGGGGGGGTTTACTCCGGACCCAAATTACTAATATACTCATACTGGTCCTAATTTCTGCTTTATTGTAACGAAACGCGGTATACGTCGTGGGTAACTCATGAGAAAGAAGTGTTGTAAAAATGAGCTGAATCGGGGGGGTTTACTTTGTAATATATTTCAATAGAAAAGGCAGCCAGACATAGGTTCACAAAGGCGCCGCAAGGAGCGCTAGAGGGACTGTATCCGGTTCCTGCGTTAGATCAAAATACGATAATATGAGGTTTTTTGTATTTATTACGTAGTGCAGTAGGTAGTATGTGTAAACATAACTCTGGAAGCAAATTAATAATTTATCAGTTACTCATTACAAAATTAAAAGAGAACTATTCATGTTTTTATTTTATTTATGTAGGATATTTTAAGCAAATTGTTCTGGAAAGCAGTCTACACTACCCAAATTCTGAGGAAAGTGCTTAGTTATGCAGCTCCTGCGTGACGGACTTTTTTATTGTTAATAATGAATTATTGTAGCGTCTAGCTACAGGGTAATTGTGTGGCAGCTGAGAAATAGGTCCTGAGGCGGTTATCAGTCCATCTCTAAACCTCTTCGGATCACCACTATCTTTGCGATAGGACGACTGATTCACCTTGAAGCCTGCAGAGATCGCCACCTCCTGGTGCAATTTTCGAGCTGAGGGCAGCACCATACGGGCAGTTCACCAGATTAACGCCGATTTGCGAGCTGCCCGCCCTAAGCAGCACAGCTTTGAGGCCCTTAGGAGCACCTTCCTGAAACACCTGCTGCATAAACCCTTTGGAGGTGCCTTTTTTCTTCGCCCCGTCAAGCTCGATTTTTAACTTAGTGTCAGCGGCTAGCAGCGGGGACGCAGACTCAACTACCCAGATAAGCCAGACCACAACCATTTTAAAAAACCATCAGCCGCCACTATTCACCCGATTTCCACTTTATGTATTGTTATTTTATTTTTTATTTTTTTACAAAAGCGTATATTTTATTTCATTTCCACTAACAACACTAACCAGCATCTGCTCCTCAAGGAGATATTTTTTCTTTTGTTTATTCGAAAAGTTAATTTTTTTTTCATTCAATCTTTTACATTATTTAGCCTCAATAAAAGGCACTTTATGTTCGGCACCATTTCCGATACATGTTTTCATACAATTTTCATTAGCAATTTGGTGTTGAACATAACAAGAGTATTGCCCGATTTGAAAAACATAGTTTTGAGAAAACAACTTAAAAGTAAATGTTCTGAAATGTTAATTTTTTTCCTATTTAATTTTTTTTTTTCATACTTTCTTGTAATGAAGATAAAAAAATAGGTTTTAATTTTGAAATGTATTAAAGGAGGACAATTAAAAAGGGACCAATCGAAGCTCGCTCAAAAAATGATCTTCAAATCAGCACCACGTTTACTCGGCATCGGGACTTCACTAGAAAAATCATATTTTTAGCATAAATATGCTTTAGAGATGACTAAACTGGAAAAAAACGTTACAAAAAAGTGTCCGCTGGCGTTCTTACATGCTCAGTGGCAGTCGCGCATGCACTGTTGCGTTTGCGCATGCACAGTTACGTTTGCGCATGTGCAGTGGCATTCTCGCATTCACAGTGGCATTCGCGCATGCGCATGGGCCATGCACAAAAAATAAAACTGTATGTGTCACAAAAAAAGTGTTCGCTGGCGTTCGCACATGCAAAGTGGTGTTCACACATGGGAAGTGGCGTTCGCACATGCACAGTTTTTTTTTTTTCTCGTGTTTATGCATTTTCCTAGTTTATATCTTTTTATAGCCCCCATTCCTTTATTATTTATTCAACTTTTTAATATTTATTTGTTTATTTAAACTCTTTAATTTTATTCCCATCCCCCTCTGAACATTGTATCATCATTGCCCCATTCCAATGAATGTACATATTTACTTATATTTCATTTTATTATTTAAGGCTTCACATATAATATTTGTATTAGTTGCTTTCTTTGTTTTGTTCTTTTATACTTTTGTTTTTCTTTATTCATATTTATATTTTTAGTTTAAATTTCTTTATTGTTTATTTTGTACTTATTTTTATTCTTATGGGACGAAGTCCCAGAATAAAGTTTTTTTTTCATTCATTCATTCATTCACAGTGGCTATGTATGGGTCCGGACCCATTTACGAAAAATAAGACTGTCTGTTATAGAGTACACTACATAGGTTTTTCGGGTGGACCTAAAGCATATTTATGTTCCTGAATTGGAGCAGTAGGTTCTAAACGAAATCATTTTTTGCTCATTTTATTGTATTTTTTTTTTTTGCCCATTTTAAATCTTTTTCTTCAACACTCTTGGATATTATTTTTAATTAGTTAAGAAAGAATTTTAGCCCGTAAAAAAAAAGTAAGGGTATTACCCTTTAAAACTCTCTAAAAAAAAAAAAAAAAAAAAAAAAAAAAAAAAAAAAAAAAAAAAAAAAAAAAAAAAATTACAAAAATATTTTATATATTGTATTGCTTTGTAATATAATTATATATCTGATTCTAGAACTAATATATTTTCTGCTGTAGCAAGCTGAATATAAAAACTCTCCATTGCAGGGGCGATATCGTTTTCTCGCAGCTTGGATATATACAGGACTTCTCTTCCATCGTCTCGAAGTGTAGTCAGGGACCTAGAGAAACAAATCCAAATGCAAACAAGTCAAATTAATTAGAATATTTACATACCTTATGAGGTATTCTTCATTTCAAACATTAAGTTAGATATATCTTTGTTAATAATTTGTTCTAAATTAACGTAAGCCATTGAATAAATTTAAATTTCATTACACCCTTGTTGAAGAAAACATCACATGACTTTATGACTTTTCTTTCAGCTATAACATAAAGTCAGTAACCACCACCACAGAATCCAACCATTACAGCCCTCTGTGCCCTTGAATCAAGTTGGTAACCACCACCACAGCAACCGACCATTACAGCCCTCTGTGCCCTTGGATCAAGTTGGTAACCACCACCACAGCATCCGACCATTACAGCCCTCTGTGCCCTTGAATCAAGTTGGTAACCACCACCACAGCATCCGACCATTACAGCCCTCTGTGCCCTTGAATCAAGTTGGTAACCACCACCACAGCATCCGACCATTACAGCCCTCTGTGCCCTTGAATCAAGTTGGTAACCACCACCACAGCAACCGACCATTACAGCCCTCTGTGCCCTTGGATCAAGTTGGTAACCACCACCACAGCATCCGACCATTACAGCCCTCTGTGCCCTTGAATCAAGTTGGTAACCACCACCACAGCATCCAACCATTACAGCCCTCTGTGCCCTTGGATCAAGTTGGTAACCACCACCACAGCATCCGAACATTACAGCCCTCTGTGCCCTTGGATCAAGTTGGTAACCACCACAGCATCCGACCATTACAGCCCTCTGTGCCCTTGGATCAAGTTGGTAACCACCACCACAGCATCCAACCATTACAGCCCTCTGTGCCCTTGGATCAAGTTGGTAACCACCATCAACAGCATCAGACCATTACAGCCCTCTGTACCCTTGGATCAAGTTGGTAACCACCACCACACCATCCGACCATTTCAGCCCTCTGTGCTCTTGGATCAAGTTGGTAACCACCACCACAGCCTCCGACCATTACAGCCCTCTGAGCCCTTGGATCAAGTTGGTAACCACCATAGCATCCGACCATTACAGCCCTCTGTGCCCTTGGATCAAGTTGGTAACCACCACCACAGCATCCAACCATTACAGCCCTCTGTGCCCTTGGATCAAGTTGGTAACCACCATCAACAGCATCAGACCATTACAGCCCTCTGTACCCTTGGATCAAGTTGGTAACCACCACCACACCATCCGACCATTTCAGCCCTCTGTGCTCTTGGATCAAGTTGGTAACCACCACCACAGCCTCCGACCATTAAAGCCCTCTGTGCCGTTGGATCAAGTTGGTAACCACCACCACAGCCTCCGACCATTACAGCCCTCTGTACCCTTGGATCAAGTTGGTAACCACCACCACAGCCTTCGACCATTACAGCCCTCTGTGCCCTTGGATCAAGTTGGTAACCACCACCACAGCCTTCGACCATTACAGCCCTCTGTACCCTTGGATCAAGTTGGTAACCACCACCACACCATCCGACCATTTCAGCCCTCTGTGCTCTTGGATCAAGTTGGTAACCACCACCACAGCCTCCGACCATTAAAGCCCTCTGTGCCTTTGGATCAAGTTGGTAACCACCACCACAGCATACGACCATTAAAGCCCTCTGTGCAGTTGGATCAAGTTGGTAACCACCACCACAGCCTCCGAACATTACAGCCCTCTGTGCCCTTGGATCAAGTTGGTAACCACCACCACAGCCTCCGACCATTACAGCCCTCTGTGCCTTTGGATCAAGTTGGTAACCACCACCACAGCATCCGACCATTAAAGCCCTCTGTGCCGTTGGATCAAGTTGGTAACCACCACCACAGGCTCCGACCATTACAGCCTTCTGTGCCCTTTGATCAAGTTGGTAACCACCACCACAGCCTCCGACCATTACAGCCCTCTGTGCCCTTGGATCAAGAAGTTGGTAACCACCACCACAGCCTCAGCCCATTACAGCCCTCTGTGCCCTTGGATCAAGTTGGTAACCACCACCACAGCATCCGACCATTACAGCCCTCTGTGCCCTTGGATCAAGTTGGTAACCACCACCACAGCCTCCGACCATTACAGCCCTCTGTGCCTTTGGATCAAGTTGGTAACCACCACCACAGCATCCGACCATTAAAGCACTCTGTGCCGTTGGATCAAGTTGGTAACCACCACCACAGCCTCCGACCATTACAGTCCTCTGTGCCTTTTGATCAAGTTTTCTTTTCCAGGGTAATAATACTGATTATCACGCACAGCTTCCGAAAGCTCTCAATTTCAATAAATCATTTCGCCCTTTCGAAATTTGACATTACATTTACTCTTATAAGGCATAATATATTCCAATTTGATTCTTTTTTGTCAACACAAATTTAAACCATTTATCTATGTACTCTTGACTGACTATAAGAAGTATCATTTTTAAGATTTTCTTGCGGTATATTTAGACATTCAATGTTGGCTGATGCAACATGGGAGTGGAAGCTAAGAAAGATAGGGAAAATCATTTTTTCGATTTTGTCGAACACATAAACAAGACATACATGACAATATCTAGGCGGTGGGTAGATGTCCAGGCCAAGTTCCGGCCTAAGCATACTGTGTGTATATTACAGGCGGTCTTAGAGCCGATTTTTACCCTCTCATAACTTTCAACCAGGTAAAGATAAATTTATGAAATTTTACACAGGTATTATACTACTAGATTCGAGTAAAACTGGAAATTTTCATAATTCTACATCGAATAGTTTCTGAGATATAAGCGATCGAAAATCGGGATTTATAGGACTCACTCACTCCTCCATCATGCTAGAGACTTGAAATTTTGCATGAAGATAGATAAGAAGACGTTATTAAAGGAAAAAATGACTCCACTTCCGGGGCGGGGGGCGTGCCAGTTTTGTACATCCTTCGGAAACCCATCATTCCGTCCGAAACCCATGATGTGGTGTATCAAATGAATTGTCTTGGCATGAAGAACCTATATTTGATGTTTTAAGAAACAATTAGATGCATATAGGCTCGGTAAAAATCTTATACCAGCTGTCTCTCTGTATGTTTGTTCCTCTTACAAATCCGTACCGTTTGACCGATTTTGACCAAACTTGGGACACAGATGGGTCTTGACAAAATTTGACACACATGTCAGTCTTTATCCGGGTAGTGTCATAGGCTAGTCAAAATCGTTTATCTGTCTGCATGTTTGTTCCTTATACAAATTCACACCGTTTGGCCTATTTTGACCAAACTTGGCACGCAGGTAGGTCTTGATACGGGAGAGTCATATTACCTATGACGTTTTCTACTTTTTGTTCCATCGAAATGACATCATTCCTTCTGAAACCCATCATGTGGGGTATCAAATGAATCGTCTTGGTAAGGAGAACCTATATTTGATGTTTTAAAAAACATTTCGACATATCTTAACAAAAACAGTTGTGACTTCTTTCTTAAATGTAGTAAATAAAGTCGTAGGGGTTCACTGCATAATATACTTCAAAGCAGATACTAAGTTTTTCTAAGTCGAGCCATCTAAATTACAAAGTTTAGGATCACAAACCCAAAATGTATCGTCTTTGTTCTTATATTTTTCTTGAAGGCCTTCTGCACTTTCCCTATTGTGATCTTTATCCTCGGGATAAGGTTCCTGTGTTTTACAGTGTAATAGTTTAGTAAAGGAGAGCAATCAATTTGTCCTGTAGAGTAATGTCATCTGGAAGAGCTTCTAACTTTTCTAGTCTAGTGATTAGATGTAGATAGGTATGCTACTTATTGGTATCAAATATCAAGCAGTAAGGAGAACCTTATGCAGAATCCAAAGGCCCAGGTTTTATATGAAGTACAAAAGCCAGTAGGCATGCGGCAACTAAATTCTATTTAATACTTAGAAAAAAGTAATGAGATCCCCAAAAAAACATAGATGTGAAATAGAGGCCAAGTTCCTGCCCCCACAAAGAAACACTCCCTTCCTCAAAAATATCCCCTCCTAAACCCCCCCCAAAATGCCTTACCATTCCACACTCCAAAAAAGTAGTATGAGTTGGTGTATTAATTCAACCAAAAATATTTTCCAATACAAGAGATGATACAAGAAGGAAATGACCAAGTTCATTACTTGGAAGACCTCATAGTTACTTACTAAGAACAGTAAAGACACTTCAACTGACCTTTAAAAACAACAATAAAAATACTTATAATAGAATAGAATAATATTTATTGACTTATAACATCATATAAAAATACTTATAACCAGTTACTAAAATATCACTTTCCTCCACAAGGTATATTCTTAAACTTGGCAATGTTTAGTTTTTCTCTAAAGATAATTTCGGCACAAAAATAAACATTGCCAAGTTTAAGAATATACCTGGTTGAGGAAGAGTGATATTTTAGTAACTGGATATAAGTATTTTTATTGTTGTTTTTAAAGGTTAGTTGAAGTGTCTTTACTGTTCTTAGTAAGTAACTATGAGGTCTTCCAATTAATGAACTTGGACATTTCCTTCTTGTATCATCTCTTGTATTGGCAAATATTTTTGGTTGAATTAATACACCAACTCATACTACTTTTTTGGAGTGTGGAATGGTAAGGTGTTTTGGGGGGGGGGTTTAGGAGGGGATATTTTTGAGGAAGGGAGTGTTTCTTTGTGGGGGCAGGAACTTGGCCTCTATTTCACATCTATGTTTTTTTGGGGATAAAGTTTACGATGGAAATTGAAGAAGACGGATTATTCCCTTTCCTGGACGTAAAAGTAGAGAAGATTGGAGATCGTCTGGAACATTCAGTCTACAGAAAACCCATTCATATGGACAGATATTTAAACGCAGCTACTCATTACCACGCAGCCCAGAAGAACATCTTAATCACTACCTTGATGACTAGAGCTATCAGAATTTCCCAACCTAACAATGTGAAAAAAGAGGAAAGACACTTGAAATCAGCTCTAAGGAAAGACTGGTACACGGATGATGTTATCAAGAAACACTCGACAATAGCAAAAAGAAATGTGAAGCCGACGGAATGGGAGTTCAGGAAGATCCTAAGAAGAAAAACGTAATCCTGCCCTACATGAAAGGAACTACAGAGAAGATTGCAAAGATTTTAAATGAGTATGACATTAAGAGAGTTTACACCACTGACTGTAAGATCAGCCAAACGATGAATAACCCCAAGGATAATTTAAAGTTGAAATTACCTGGTATCTACAGTATCCCCTGCTCTTGTGGAAAATAATATATCGGACAAACAGGAAGATTGATATGTACCAGAATTTCAGAACATATGAAGACTTGCAATATTGAAAAATCTGCGGTAGCAGAACATTTTTACGACACCAATCATGCTATCCAATTTGATAAGGTAAGTATTCTGGCTAGAATAGAAAATTACCAAGAACGGTAATTAGAGAAGCCATAGAAATAATAAGACAGCAGGAGAATTTCAACAAAGAAGATGGATACAAGCTTAGCAAATCTACAACACGTACCCTGTGGGCTTGTAGAAGGGTAGTCGGGAATAACTTGGGTATTGGTAATACCGTATTACCCCCAAGGCTATGCATTGGATCTACATTGTGAGACCGATAGTTACGAATGGATTGATAGTGTGGTGGCATCGCTGTGGCACTATTACCAATAAGAGAATGCTAGGCTCCCCGCAAAGGATGGCTTGCCTGAACATTAAAGGCACAATGGTCTCCTCCACTACAGGAGCTATGGATATTCTGCTTAACCTAAGACCAATAGAGATTTTTATTGAAGAAACAGCCAGACACACGGCATACAGGCTCAAAATATTGGGATATAAATCGTGCCCAACATTTTGCGCACATTGTGACATTATGACCTTCAGCTCAAATTTTGTGATATCAATCAAAACAAGAGAGGAAGCGCTGGAACATAGAATGATACAAAGCCGGGTGGACAGTTACGGGTTTACCGACGGCTCAAAAACTGAATTAGATACAGGAGTGGGGGTGTGGATTCAGGACACCACACACAGTCTCAACATACCACTGGGAAAATATGCTACAGTGTTCCAACCTGAGGTATTAGCCATAAACAAGGGTATGGACATCATGAATAGCGGAGGCCCTAGAGAAAAACGCTTCACTATATTCTCGGACAGCCAAGCCGCTATAGAGGCGCTATCTGCGAAACGTTGGTGAAAAAGATTGTGGCAAGGTCAATACCACAAGACTATAATGTTATTAATTTATATCTTACAAAGATATCTATTTATCTCTTTATAAAGAATTACTTTCAACTTACTTCATACTCTCAATTATTTCATGAGTCTTTTCACCAATTTTTTTTATTACTTCTTCTTCAGTTGAATCACTTTCAGCAAGTTGCAGGAGAAATAGAGCGACATCTTTTTGAATTTTGGTCATTGCCAGTCGTTCTAAAAGAGAAAAGATAAAGTATGATAATATCTTAGACTCGAGTTGATAGAAAGACTCCAAGAGAAGATAGGAACTGGGAGATAGTCACGTTTCAGGATTAGAGGACGTTAGTATTTCAGCAAGGCAATGCACCTGTCCATCATTGTCTACATTGATTGACATGGATAGATTCGGAGGACTCTAAGGGGAAAGGATGATGAAGACGGTGCTTCGGATAAGAATGGCAGTATCATCATGGGCTCTAATGGATACTCACTTCAGTACGTCAGGAATCCTGTCAAATTTATTCGCGATTTTTTCTAAGTCAGTCGTGTTTCAGTTATGAGAGCTACATCAATTTCGTTTTTAATTAGTAATGAAGTGAGTTCGTTAGTGTCTTCTTGTACATCATTAGCAATCCATTAGGAGAATGGATAGAGGGGAATCGGGTAAGGAAGTCATTTCGATAGGATTAGGACAAGTGTTGTGCTGATTGGGTTAAAGAGAGGTACTGTAATAAGTAGAAGCTTTAGAACCATGAATGACAATCTTTATTCATCATATGCAATACTCTTAACCTCATGTACCACCTGTCAAACAGGTTAGTATTTAGACTAGCCAACTATTACAGAACTAAAGGAGTGATGGTGAATCGGAATACAGAAATGAAGGAATTGAGAAGGGTTGTGAGATGAGTGGAAGAGGGTGGTTGTTGAGCAATGGGATTTAGTGAAGTGTATGATGGCCCAAGAGTGATAGGATTGTTTGGAGTAGTTGTGATGCAGGATTGATAGTTTGGGGAAGAAAAGTGAGGAGATTTCGAGAAGGAGGTGATAAGGATGAAGTGTAACATGCCTTGGGCCCTGCCGCAGTTTGTGTGAAGGTTATTTTGGTGTCTAAATCCCGGGATTGATTGATTGCACATGAAGAAAAGATAGAGAAATTGAATATTACTTATTTTATGCGTAAACAGACAGTTATGTAATAACCTGATATTATACTGTGAAGGTGTAAATAATCGGGGTTCAGTCAGTTGTTAAATAGAACTCCAATTTAGTTACAAAATGTAGTTTTATTCAACATCTGACGGAACCCCGATTCTCTAGAGCTTCTTACTACCCTTCTCTAATATTCTATTTGTGTATGATGTAATCCATGAGATGAAATCATGAAGGATGTAAGAGAAATGCTTTATAAACGCTATTACCTTTAGCTTGAGGCGATATGGTTATTTCCTTTGCAGGTATATTGACGAGGACATCGGTCAATTCTAGTCGTGAGAGAATCCCGTTATCATAACAGCCTGCAATGAAGAATCTCCTATTCTACAAGTAGGAGAAAGAAGATTTCATTAGGAGATTTGAGGCTACATTAGGTTTTCTATTTGAGGCTTTATCCTATTTAAGGCTAATCACTTACTCTTAATGAAGCTATACCTTCATCGCTCAGTTCCAAGCAAGGGAATATTGTTTCATCAAACTTCCTCTCCGGTAGAAAACATGGAAATGATTTCAAACACTGAAAAATAATAGAGGAATTATTAAAAATCCAGGAATCTATCCACTCTTAATATATAAAAAATCTATAAAGTACTAAATTTATAAAATATCTATGCTGATTATGCACAGTCCTACCGAGAAAAGAAATGAAAAATTAATAAAACTGGTAAGTTGGGCATAAGCTACTGAAATTGGGAGATGTTTGCCAACCATTTCAAAAGTAGGAAAGTGTGCTTTATCTATGAGCTTAGGAAGATATACTAAGCCTAGAATTCTATTAGATTAACGGATTCAAACACTCGTTGTAATAACTCTCTTCAGTACTTCATCAGGAGCTTAAATGTCATTTATTTCCAGCCACAGTTTAACTCATGGGGGGGGGATTTGTTTAACTCACTTTTTAATTAGTTGTTTTTGTTTTAAATTCCGTTTTTAAAGAATGCAAGAAAATAAGAAACTTATTGGTAATACTTTTTTCCTAGAGCGAACGTTGAGATAGCAGGCGAATCATTTCTGCTTAGAATACTGTCAGTTTCCTGTCATGGCGTCTTATACTTCCTTCTCTTTAAGATTTTATTTTATATTTTTAACTAAAGATCAAACCTACCAATAACTGCTTCTACTCCTTTACTAATGAAACTAGAGATATGAACGGAACCGTGCTAAGATGACGCAGTTCCTGCGAATCGGACTTTTTATTATATGTATATCTTCTTTGATTATATCGTCGTTACAAATGCAAAGTATCGAATGTGAAAATCACCACTTTTCAGAGTGGAAAAGCATTTATTCATAACTTTTTTTTGGACAGCCAAATATTCGGCAGATTTAACCTTTTGATAGTGGAATACTTTCCCTTTAATAGAGTGAAGTAAGATTCAAGAATTTGTCGTACATAGAAATTAGTAAAGATTGAAAATGAAAGATGCATTTTTTCACATTCGATACTTTGCATTTGTATTGACAATATGTTAAACCATATTATTTTCTTTATCTATAATTCTAACGTTGTCGAAGTGAAATTTATGCTTATATTTCCTTGCAAGATATACTAAAGCTGTTTTATTGTTGCCTTCATCCACATGTTGCTTTAAACCTCCTCTTGGTAAGTAACTGAGAACATTGTCTAAGATATTTTTTATAGCACGAGCTACACTTTACTTCTTATCCCTAAACAATCAAACAGAAGCTAGGTTATGTGTAGTTAAGGCTAGTCTTAACTCCCAGTCATATTCTTATATCATTTCACGGCAAGTCTCTTAAGCCAAAACTTTGGAAACTTTGGCCGTACATAGAGCTTCGTAACTCCTAATCCTTTGAATCTTTTCCTAAAAGCCTCTAATTATTTTTCAACACTGCTTGTTTTATTTTTTAAATTTGATGGGAAATTTCATAAAGAAATTGAAGGTTTAGGGATGAGTAATTTCCTTGCCCCCAGCGTATCCTCCATCTTCCTCCCCAACGCACTCATGTCAAATTTATTTTTATTTTATTTATTTATTTTTTATTTTTTTGTTATTCTTATCTTCAGCTTTGTCAAATGTTCTCTTTCTTTTAACACTAAAATTATTGTAATTTTCAAAAAAATCATCAGAAAATGTACCGAAAGTATGGTTAAAATATGTTTTCACGTTTATTAAATTTAAATCAAAATCCTTCTTAAACCATAGATAATTTTCAGCATTTTTATTTTCCTTTCAACGATCTCATGAGGGTAAACATTAGAACCGAATATTCCTCTTAGTCTGTTCTTTATCTCATTAAAATATTGAGGTGAAGTTCCTCGAAAAGCAGTCAGGCTCCAATTGTAAATATTATTTATTTAAATTTTAACGTCCATTATAATTAACTCAGAATTTAATAAGTTACCACCCTTTTCTAGCCAGAACAGGGCTGATGCCTTTTCTTCTTTCCAAAGAAAAGCCACCACCCCTAGTGGGAAGCTTTTAAATTTTCTATGAACATAAAATTGAATATTAATATCAGATTGAATGATGTTTTTCCTAAAGTATAAAATTGCTGAGAATGTGTAAAATGTAAAGGGTAAGAGACAAGTTCCCTCCCCCCCCCCCCCTTGAAAAGTAATATTATATTAAAGAACTGACTTGAAGAAGTTGTACAAGTCCATGATGGTAAACAATTATCCTTTTCTTCAAGAGAATCCCGCTGTATATCACAATCGCTTCCAAACCAAAAAGTTTTATCAATTCTGAAAAAAAGAAGGATTAAAAATGTTAAAGAAGAACACAAATAAATTCAGTTCAATTCAGAAAATAATTGATTCTACTGGTTGTAAAAATCTAAAAGAGCAAATCATGTTCATATTTATTGAATCTATTGAAGTGCTTTGGTTAGCTAAGGAATAGACAGAGCTTATGCAGCTTCAGGACACATTTCTATAGCATAAACATACAAAATTCTTTAAAATCGACCATAACATAACTCTTATCGAACCATCACTTCATTTATTATCAAGAAAAGTCACAATTCCAAAATTATTAGGCCTATTTTATGATTCATATATTTTTATTTGGAGCAAACGAAGGGTATCCTCAGGGGGCTTTTAAATACCGTCAGAACAAAAAGTATTGGGAGAGTGGTAGAACGGAACTGTTTTCCCTCTCCACCATAGCCCTGAAGAAGTCTCGAATGTCAAGCCAAAACATTGGCAGAAAAACAACTGAGATTTTTTATCTACTATATATTTGTCAAATACCACTCACTCACTCACTCACTCACTCACTCATCTATCAACGCCCAGCCCAAACCGCTCGACAGAAAATTTTGAAATTTTGCATGGACACTCCCTATATAACGTAGGCACTCGCTAAAAAAGGATTTTTTGATATTCAAATTTTTAAGCATTTTTAGGGGGGTTTAAAGTTTGAGTTGGTTAGAGAAGGCAAGCCTAGGCAGCCTGCGTTGCTAGGACGATAAAGAACAGCTGTTACCTTACATTATCTATCTCATAGTTTTCTTTCTAATTAAGGTTAATTTCAACTATGATGGCAGACCTTGAATTACTAGAAATTAACTATCCCTCATAGAGTTTTAATTGCGTTTCTTTTCTGCCTGTCCCCGTCAGATAGGCTTGCCATATTTTTGGAGAGTTAAACCGGGACACATTAATATGGGATGGGCATACCAGGGGGGGGGGATAAAAAGAGTACAAATTATAAGCAAAATGGTTGGTGAGTTTTAAGCCTAGCAACTAACGGGAAGGGGGAATCCTAAACTGTTAGTCTACCCAAACCTTAAAAATAAGAACGGAACTTTTTTTGCTACTTGATTTTCTTAAAAAAATCTCTCAGCCAAATAGTAGTGTCCAGCAGTTGGCAGCGCTGTGCAGGTAGTTCCAGCGTTTTGCAGTTAGATTACTTCTCATTTCTTTGACACTGTGAGCAGTAGTAACAATGTTAATTGTAGAAAAGTAACCGATTTAAAAAAGATTCTTATAAACATGAATTTATTACTTTTTACATCTTACAGCCTTTTCCGGGACATTCATAAAACTGGGCGGGACACCGAATCAATTGCAAAATACCGGGACAGTCCCGGTCAAACCGTGATGTATGGCATATCCTTAGGTTTTCCAGGCGAGGTAATAATATCCGGAACCATGGCACAGCCTCCTCGCCTATAACCTTGGAAATGCTCGCAAATATAATGGGTGTTTCCAAATAACCTTTTGGAAACATAAACTTTTAAATTTTAATGCCCATTGAATAATATATAGTATGACGGGAACCGTGCTATAATAAACTGCACAAAATTGTATAGTAACGCAATTTTAATGAAACATTATTTAACGCAATAAAATAACTACTTATCTGACGTGACGAAGCACGTGTATTCAGCTAGTAAAATATAGTTTTAGTCAACATACAAACAAACCCAGATTATATACACCTTCTTAAAACTAATTTATAAACATGTATTTATTTGTTACAACATTATAAAAAGTTGTCATACCTGTTGGTAAAGTCAGTCATCTCTGGCACCGCTGAGAGTACTGTGGGCGAGCTCTTTCAACTTAAACACATAATTGTCAAGCCGGTGCTAAGTTAGTCTTGAATCTTGGTTGTCTTGTCAAGGTATTTATATTGGGGTAAAGTAAGTTGTTTACGTTGTCGGTGAAGGGTCGTCCAGGTAAATTTGCTTGTCTGTATTTGTGTAAATTTACGACTCTTTGCCGACAACATAAACAACTTACTTCACCCCACTATAAATACCTTGACAAGCCAACCCAGATTCAAGACTTAACAACGGCTCGAGAATGATGTGTTTACATTGAAAGGGCTCACCCACAGTACTCTCCCTGATGCCAGAGACGATGGAGTCTACCAACAGGTATGTCAACAGTACATTTACTGGCAGACCTAGCCCTTTAGATTATTATAAAACGTTTTTAGGGATGAGGTGCTTTTTCAATAATTTCTACCGCTGTCCCAATAATTTTTGTTCTGACAGTATAAGAAGAGAAAAAATCTATTCTTTAAAAATTAAAGTTTACGCTTAATTTTGAGTTAGCTTGGCTTCTTTAATGGAAAAATCGGCGATGAAATAAGCTAATGAAGGGATGAGGGGGGGGGGGGGTGTATAATTAGTAGAAAAAGGATGAAATAAAAAGAGAACTCACCTTTTATATTAGTCTTGTTATGTTTTCCAACCATTCCAAATTGCATAGAACTGTTTTGGTCGACATTGCAAACTCCAATCGTCATGACACTGATGAAGTGCCTTAGAAGCTGTGTTGGATCGGCACTCTTGGAATAAACCTCACCTAAAACACGTCCCAATTCCTCGTACTTGTCAGGATTGAAATCTCTTGTCCAGAGAATTATAGAGAAATTCACGACCTGTGGGAGGGAAGAGTTATTTCAACATCTACTTTAACTTATTTACAAAGATTTAAGTAAAGATATACAGATCAGCTGACGGCTCCATCTGGTTGGCTGCAAAGCTCCGTTCTCAACACTATATTCACACATAGAAATATTTCTACTTTATAAATGGAATGTTTTGCCTCTTCATCCATCATCAGACATTCTTAATTTTTTTTTTTTTTTTTTTTTTTTTTTTTTTTTTTTTTTTTTTTTTTTTTTTTTTTTTTTTTTTTACACTCCCGTGTACCGGGCGCAAGTGGAGCGATGAGAAGTGATGTTGGACCCCTTTGCCGCAAATGTGGTGAAGAGCCCGAAACACCAGCACATGTGCTGGGAAAATGTCCGCATAATCTCATATATATATATATATATATATATATATATATATATATATAAATATATATATATATATATATATATATATATATATATATATACAAATTTGAGCTACCGTCATTTTCGGTCTCTAGGGGTTCTGAAACGCAAAATTTTCTAGTCGGCACTTCCGGATTGTTTAATGAGATCAACCTTATAAGCGGGGTTCCTCCCTATGAAAGGAGAGGGGAACCTCGCTAAAAGTAGTACAATATACTTGTTATTGTTAGAACTTTTTCCCCTTAAAAGGACAAACATTAATAAGTATTCAGAAAATATACTTGTAATTAAAAACAAAAAAGTCCGACCCGCAGGAACTGCATCATCTTAGCGCGGTTACGTACATCTCGAAGAAATGGAATAGATTAGCATCACAAATCACAGGAAACTGACAACCACTGCCATCGTGATTACCACAGCCACTCCAAACTTATTACCAATACCTTTCACCGTTTGTTAGCTTATTTTAATACAATACTAATTTTACTGATAAATGCAATTTAAAACTAGAAACAACCAATTAAAAAGTAAGATAAAGAAAGAGAAAAACCACTTCAAATCAAACACTTTAAGTTTTAAGCAGCTTATATCTCTCATTAACGTTGTCCCATCAAATATTGCTTCAGAACATTTTTTGTAGAGAATTTAGTAAGCATTCGAATGGTCACCGTCCACTTACCACGATTTCCCAACTGTTATCGAGATATTTACGAAAAATGTTTGGAGATCCGAAAACTTTTCACGTCTATTAATAAAATATTTTTTTTTTCACATACTTCCTTAACTCCAAATATAACCAAAATTAAATCATCTTAGTTAGGATTAATTTCCAAGATGTAGAAAATATTTCAATTGAATCCCGCGATTCTAAGTACTCGCAAAAAAATAATGACTTACAAAAACATTGGTTCCACTTTTCTCAGAAACGGTTACAGATATCACCTTAAAAATGGTTTCATTCGTTTTCTTATGTTAACAAACCTATAAAACAAGTACCTGCAAGCATATAAACTCAAAAACGTAAGCGTTACAATTTTTTTTGCTCGAATTTCGCCCCAAACACTATCTTCTAGTGGGTGGATTCTGCTGCTTAACAAACTTGACCTTTCAAATTAGAAGACAGATTTTTGTGCCAAATTTCATCAAAATCGGACCATTTTTGAGCCGACAGGAACCCGAACAGACAAGCATTTATATAAATATATATATATATATATATATATATATATATATATATATATATATATATATATATATATATACAAATTTTAGCCACCAATATTTTCGTGATCTATAGGGTCTGAAACGTGAAAGTTTCTAGTCGGCACGTCCGGATTGCGTCATGAGGTCAACCTCATAAGCGGGTTCTACCTATGGAGATAGGGAGTAACCGCGCTAAAAGTAGTACAATATACTTGTTATTGTTATTGTTACAACTTTTTCCCCTTAAAAGGACAAACATTAATAAGTATTCAGAAAATATACTTGTAATTAAAAACAAAAAGTAGTACAATATACTTGTTATTGTTAGAACTTTTTCCCTTTAAAAGGACAAACATTAATAAGTATTCAGAAAATATACTTGTAATTAAAAACAAAAAGTAGTACAATATACTTGTTAATGTTAGAACTTTTTCCCTTTAAAAGGACAAACATTAATAAGTATTCAGAAAATATACTTGTAATTAAAAACAAAAAGTAGTACAATATACTTGTTATTGTTAGAACTTTTTCCCTTTAAAAGGACAAACATTAATAAGTATTCAGAAAATATACTTGTAATTAAAAACAAAAAGTAGTACAATATACTTGTTATTGTTAGAACTTTTTCCCCTTAAAAGGACAAACATTAATAAGTATTCAGAAAATATACTTGTAATTAAAAACAAAAAGTAGTACAATATACTTGTTATTGTTAGTACTTTTTCCCCTTAAAAGGACAAACATTAATAAGTATTCAGAAAATATACTTGTAATTAAAAACAAAAAGTAGTACAATATACTTGTTATTGTTAGAACTTTTTCCCCTTAAAAGGACAAACATTAATAAGTATTCAGAAAATATACTTGTAATTAAAAACAAAAAGTAGTACAATATACTTGTTATTGTTAGAACTTTTTCCCCTTAAAAGGACAAACATTAATAAGTATTCAGAAAATATACTTGTAATTAAAAACAAAAAGTAGTACAATATACTTGTTATTGTTAGAACTTTTTCCCTTTAAAAGGACAAACATTAATAAGTATTCAGAAAATATACTTGTAATTAAAAACAAAAAGTAGTACAATATACTTGTTATTGTTAGAACTTTTTCCCTTTAAAAGGACAAACATTAATAAGTATTCAGAAAATATACTTGTAATTAAAAACAAAAAGTAGTACAATATACTTGTTATTGTTAGAACTTTTTCCCTTTAAAAGGACAAACATTAATAAGTATTCAGAAAATATACTTGTAATTAAAAACAAAAAGTAGTACAATATACTTGTTATTGTTATTGTTAGAACTTTTTCCTTTTAAAAGGACAAACATTAATAAGTATTCAGAAAATATACTTGTAATTAAAAACAAAAAGTAGTACAATATACTTGTTATTGTTAGAACTTTTTCCCTTTAAAAGGACAAACATTAATAAGTATTCAGAAAATATACTAGTAATTAAAAACAAAAAGTAGTACAATATACTTGTTATTGTTAGAACTTTTTCCCTTTAAAAGGACAAACATTAATAAGTATTCAGAAAATATACTTGTAATTAAAAACAAAAAGTAGTACAATATACTTGTTATTGTTAGAACTTTTTCCCCTTAAAAGGACAAACATTAATAAGTATTCAGAAAATATACTTGTAATTAAAAACAAAAAGTAGTACAATATACTTGTTATTGTTAGAACTTTTTCCCTTTAAAAGGACAAACATTAATAAGTATTCAGAAAATATACTTGTAATTAAAAACAAAAAGTAGTACAATATACTTGTTATTGTTAGAACTTTTTCCCCTTAAAAGGACAAACATTAATAAGTATTCAGAAAATATACTTGTAATTAAAAACAAAAAGTAGTACAATATACTTGTTATTGTTATTGTTAGAACCTTTTCCCTTTAAAAGGACAAACATTAATAAGTATTCAGAAAATATACTTGTAATTAAAAACAAAAAGTAGTACAATATACTTGTTATTGTTAGAACTTTTTCCCTTTAAAAGGACAAACATTAATAAGTATTCAGAAAATATACTTGTAATTAAAAACAAAAAGTAGTACAATATACTTGTTATTGTTATTGTTAGAACTTTTTCCCTTTAAAAGGACAAACATTAATAAGTATTCAGAAAATATACTTGTAATTAAAAACAAAAAGTAGTACAATATACTTGTTATTGTTAGAACTTTTTCCCCTTAAAAGGACAAACATTAATAAATATTCAGAAAATATACTTGTAATTAAAAACAAAAAGTAGTACAATATACTTGTTATTGTTATTGTTAGAACTTTTTCCCTTTAAAAGGACAAACATTAATAAGTATTCAGAAAATATACTTGTAATTAAAAACAAAAAGTAGTACAATATACTTGTTATTGTTAGAACTTTTTCCCCTTAAAAGGACAAACATTAATAAGTATTCAGAAAATATACTTGTAATTAAAAACAAAAAGTAGTACAATATACTTGTTATTGTTATTGTTAGAACTTTTTCCCTTTAAAAGGACAAACATTAATAAGTATTCAGAAAATATACTTGTAATTAAAAACAAAAAGTAGTACAATATACTTGTTATTGTTAGAACTTTTTCCCCTTAAAAGGACAAACATTAATAAGTATTCAGAAAATATACTTGTAATTAAAAACAAAAAGTAGTACAATATACTTGTTATTGTTATTGTTAGAACTTTTTCCCTTTAAAAGGACAAACATTAATAAGTATTCAGAAAATATACTTGTAATTAAAAACAAAAAGTAGTACAATATACTTGTTATTGTTAGAACTTTTTCCCTTTAAAAGGACAAACATTAATAAGTATTCAGAAAATATACTTGTAATTAAAAACAAAAAGTAGTACAATATACTTGTTATTGTTAGACCTTTTTCCCTTTAAAAGGACAAACATTAATAAGTATTCAGAAAATATACTTGTAATTAAAAACAAAAAGTAGTACAATATACTTGTTATTGTTAGAACTTTTTCCCCTTAAAAGGACAAACATTAATAAGTATTCAGAAAATATACTTGTAATTAAAAACAAAAAGTAGTACAATATACTTGTTATTGTTAGAACTTTTTCCCCTTAAAAGGACAAACATTAATAAGTATTCAGAAAATATACTTGTAATTAAAAACAAAAAGTAGTACAATATACTTGTTATTGTTATTGTTAGAACTTTTTCCCTTTAAAAGGACAAACATTAATAAGTATTCAGAAAATATACTTCTAATTAAAAACAAAAAGTAGTACAATATACTTGTTATTGTTATTGTTAGAACTTTTTCCCTTTAAAAGGACAAACATTAATAAGTATTCAGAAAATATACTTGTAATTAAAAACAAAAAGTAGTACAATATACTTGTTATTGTTAGAACTTTTTCCCCTTAAAAGGACAAACATTAATAAGTATTCAGAAAATATACTTGTAATTAAAAACAAAAAGTAGTACAATATACTTGTTATTGTTAGAACTTTTTCCCTTTAAAAGGACAAACATTAATAAGTATTCAGAAAATATACTTGTAATTAAAAACAAAAAGTAGTACAATATACTTGTTATTGTTAGAACTTTTTCCCCTTAAAAGGACAAACATTAATAAGTATTCAGAAAATATACTTGTAATTAAAAACAAAAAGTAGTACAATATACTTGTTATTGTTATTGTTAGAACTTTTTCCCTTTAAAAGGACAAACATTAATAAGTATTCAGAAAATATACTTGTAATTAAAAACAAAAAGTAGTACAATATACTTGTTATTGTTAGAACTTTTTCCCTTTAAAAGGACAAACATTAATAAGTATTCAGAAAATATACTTGTAATTAAAAACAAAAAGTAGTACAATATACTTGTTATTGTTATTGTTAGAACTTTTTCCCTTTAAAAGGACAAACATTAATAAGTATTCAGAAAATATACTTGTAATTAAAAACAAAAAGTAGTACAATATACTTGTTATTGTTAGAACTTTTTCCCCTTAAAAGGACAAACATTAATAAGTATTCAGAAAATATACTTGTAATTAAAAACAAAAAGTAGTACAATATACTTGTTATTGTTATTGTTAGAACTTTTTCCCTTTAAAAGGACAAACATTAATAAGTATTCAGAAAATATACTTGTAATTAAAAACAAAAAGTAGTACAATATACTTGTTATTGTTAGAACTTTTTCCCCTTAAAAGGACAAACATTAATAAGTATTCAGAAAATATACTTGTAATTAAAAACAAAAAGTAGTACAATATACTTGTTATTGTTATTGTTAGAACTTTTTCCCTTTAAAAGGACAAACATTAATAAGTATTCAGAAAATATACTTGTAATTAAAAACAAAAAGTAGTACAATATACTTGTTATTGTTAGAACTTTTTCCCCTTAAAAGGACAAACATTAATAAGTATTCAGAAAATATACTTGTAATTAAAAACAAAAAGTAGTACAATATACTTGTTATTGTTATTGTTAGAACTTTTTCCCTTTAAAAGGACAAACATTAATAAGTATTCAGAAAATATACTTGTAATTAAAAACAAAAAGTAGTACAATATACTTGTTATTGTTAGAACTTTTTCCCTTTAAAAGGACAAACATTAATAAGTATTCAGAAAATATACTTGTAATTAAAAACAAAAAGTAGTACAATATACTTGTTATTGTTAGACCTTTTTCCCTTTAAAAGGACAAACATTAATAAGTATTCAGAAAATATACTTGTAATTAAAAACAAAAAGTAGTACAATATACTTGTTATTGTTAGAACTTTTTCCCCTTAAAAGGACAAACATTAATAAGTATTCAGAAAATATACTTGTAATTAAAAACAAAAAGTAGTACAATATACTTGTTATTGTTAGAACTTTTTCCCCTTAAAAGGACAAACATTAATAAGTATTCAGAAAATATACTTGTAATTAAAAACAAAAAGTAGTACAATATACTTGTTATTGTTATTGTTAGAACTTTTTCCCTTTAAAAGGACAAACATTAATAAGTATTCAGAAAATATACTTCTAATTAAAAACAAAAAGTAGTACAATATACTTGTTATTGTTATTGTTAGAACTTTTTCCCTTTAAAAGGACAAACATTAATAAGTATTCAGAAAATATACTTGTAATTAAAAACAAAAAGTAGTACAATATACTTGTTATTGTTAGAACTTTTTCCCTTTAAAAGGACAAACATTAATAAGTATTCAGAAAATATACTTGTAATTAAAAACAAAAAGTAGTACAATATACTTGTTATTGTTAGAACTTTTTCCCCTTAAAAGGACAAACATTAATAAGTATTCAGAAAATATACTTGTAATTAAAAACAAAAAGTAGTACAATATACTTGTTATTGTTAGAACTTTTTCCCTTTAAAAGGACAAACATTAATAAGTATTCAGAAAATATACTTGTAATTAAAAACAAAAAGTAGTACAATATACTTGTTATTGTTAGAACTTTTTCCCCTTAAAAGGACAAACATTAATAAGTATTCAGAAAATATACTTGTAATTAAAAACAAAAAGTAGTACAATATACTTGTTATTGTTATTGTTAGAACTTTTTCCCTTTAAAAGGACAAACATTAATAAGTATTCAGAAAATATACTTGTAATTAAAAACAAAAAGTAGTACAATATACTTGTTATTGTTAGAACTTTTTCCCTTTAAAAGGACAAACATTAATAAGTATTCAGAAAATATACTTGTAATTAAAAACAAAAAGTAGTACAATATACTTGTTATTGTTATTGTTAGAACTTTTTCCCTTTAAAAGGACAAACATTAATAAGTATTCAGAAAATATACTTGTAATTAAAAACAAAAAGTAGTACAATATACTTGTTATTGTTAGAACTTTTTCCCCTTAAAAGGACAAACATTAATAAGTATTCAGAAAATATACTTGTAATTAAAAACAAAAAGTAGTACAATATACTTGTTATTGTTATTGTTAGAACTTTTTCCCTTTAAAAGGACAAACATTAATAAGTATTCAGAAAATATACTTGTAATTAAAAACAAAAAGTAGTACAATATACTTGTTATTGTTAGAACTTTTTCCCCTTAAAAGGACAAACATTAATAAGTATTCAGAAAATATACTTGTAATTAAAAACAAAAAGTAGTACAATATACTTGTTATTGTTATTGTTAGAACTTTTTCCCTTTAAAAGGACAAACATTAATAAGTATTCAGAAAATATACTTGTAATTAAAAACAAAAAGTAGTACAATATACTTGTTATTGTTAGAACTTTTTCCCCTTAAAAGGACAAACATTAATAAGTATTCAGAAAATATACTTGTAATTAAAAACAAAAAGTAGTACAATATACTTGTTATTGTTATTGTTAGAACTTTTTCCCTTTAAAAGGACAAACATTAATAAGTATTCAGAAAATATACTTGTAATTAAAAACAAAAAGTAGTACAATATACTTGTTATTGTTAGAACTTTTTCCCCTTAAAAGGACAAACATTAATAAGTATTCAGAAAATATACTTGTAATTAAAAACAAAAAGTAGTACAATATACTTGTTATTGTTAGAACTTTTTCCCTTTAAAAGGACAAACATTAATAAGTATTCAGAAAATATACTTGTAATTAAAAACAAAAAGTAGTACAATATACTTGTTATTGTTAGAACTTTTTCCCCTTAAAAGGACAAACATTAATAAGTATTCAGAAAATATACTTGTAATTAAAAACAAAAAGTAGTACAATATACTTGTTATTGTTATTGTTAGAACTTTTTCCCTTTAAAAGGACAAACATTAATAAGTATTCAGAAAATATACTTGTAATTAAAAACAAAAAGTAGTACAATATACTTGTTATTGTTAGAACTTTTTCCCCTTAAAAGGACAAACATTAATAAGTATTCAGAAAATATACTTGTAATTAAAAACAAAAAGTAGTACAATATACTTGTTATTGTTATTGTTAGAACTTTTTCCCTTTAAAAGGACAAACATTAATAAGTATTCAGAAAATATACTTGTAATTAAAAACAAAAAGTAGTACAATATACTTGTTATTGTTAGAACTTTTTCCCTTTAAAAGGACAAACATTAATAAGTATTCAGAAAATATACTTGTAATTAAAAACAAAAAGTAGTACAATATACTTGTTATTGTTATTGTTAGAACTTTTTCCCTTTAAAAGGACAAACATTAATAAGTATTCAGAAAATATACTTGTAATTAAAAACAAAAAGTAGTACAATATACTTGTTATTGTTAGAACTTTTTCCCCTTAAAAGGACAAACATTAATAAGTATTCAGAAAATATACTTGTAATTAAAAACAAAAAGTAGTACAATATACTTGTTATTGTTATTGTTAGAACTTTTTCCCTTTAAAAGGACAAACATTAATAAGTATTCAGAAAATATACTTGTAATTAAAAACAAAAAGTAGTACAATATACTTGTTATTGTTAGAACTTTTTCCCTTTAAAAGGACAAACATTAATAAGTATTCAGAAAATATACTTGTAATTAAAAACAAAAAGTAGTACAATATACTTGTTATTGTTAGAACTTTTTCCCTTTAAAAGGACAAACATTAATAAGTATTCAGAAAATATACTTGTAATTAAAAACAAAAAGTAGTACAATATACTTGTTATTGTTAGAACTTTTTCCCCTTAAAAGGACAAACATTAATAAGTATTCAGAAAATATACTTGTAATTAAAAACAAAAAGTAGTACAATATACTTGTTATTGTTAGAACTTTTTCCCCTTAAAAGGACAAACATTAATAAGTATTCAGAAAATATACTTGTAATTAAAAACAAAAAGTAGTACAATATACTTGTTATTGTTATTGTTAGAACTTTTTCCCTTTAAAAGGACAAACATTAATAAGTATTCAGAAAATATACTTGTAATTAAAAACAAAAAGTAGTACAATATACTTGTTATTGTTAGAACTTTTTCCCCTTAAAAGGACAAACATTAATAAGTATTCAGAAAATATACTTGTAATTAAAAACAAAAAGTAGTACAATATACTTGTTATTGTTAGAACTTTTTCCCCTTAAAAGGACAAACATTAATAAGTATTCAGAAAATATACTTGTAATTAAAAACAAAAAGTAGTACAATATACTTGTTATTGTTAGAACTTTTTCCCCTTAAAAGGACAAACATTAATAAGTATTCAGAAAATATACTTGTAATTAAAAACAAAAAGTAGTACAATATACTTGTTATTGTTATTGTTAGAACTTTTTCCCTTTAAAAGGACAAACATTAATAAGTATTCAGAAAATATACTTGTAATTAAAAACAAAAAGTAGTACAATAGAAAATTTGTAATTACAGTGAAACCTCTCTATAGCGGACACCTCTGGGAGAACCAAAGTTGTCCACTATGGAGAGGTGTCCGCCATACAGAGGGGTTGGTCGAGATGGATACGTACCGAATTTGTACATTTAATTCATGTATTAATCAACCATTTAATAATGACCCATAACAAGTTTTTTTAAGTACATAGAAAGAAGTTCAATAAGTATAAACTTATAAAAAGTTTTTATTCTAAAAAGTTTAAAGCATAAAGAAGTTCTTAGTTCTCGGATAACATTTTTGTCAAAATTATCCGTCCATTTCTTCAAAATTTCATCTTTCTTTTTCAATATTTCTGCTGCTTGTGTTTTCCCTATCTTGAAAAACTCGGCAACTTTACGCACACCACATTTTTCGCGATTGGTTAATGTTTTCACGTCAATTTTTTCTTTAAGTGTCAGAGATTTCCGATTAGACATACTGAAGAGAAAGCACGATACTTACTCAACAAGAGCTAAAACTCAACTGAAAAGTGAAGAGAGGGAAGTTCTTAGTAATCTGCCCGCGAGAAAATCATATGCTTCTGTTGAAAAGGAAGGGGTACCTGTTGTGAAATTCCTAGGAAGATATTACTAGTCACTATTTTCTATATATATCTTATTCTTACAAAGAGTTTGTTAATGTTAACGCATTTTTCTGGAATCCTAAACCGATGGTAACGCATCTATAAATAACATTAGCAGTAATTGTCCGTAGTATGGAGGTAAAAAATCAGGTTTTTCTGTCCGTGTCCTTTGTACAGAGGTGTAGGCAATATAGAGGTTAATTTTACCTATAGAAAAATTCGGGACTGTGAGAAAATGTCCGTTAATAGAGGCTGTAGGGAGATGTCCGTTAAGGGAGGTTTCACTGTATAACTTTTTGTTAAAATGTTTGTTTTTGAAAATAAAACAGGCCTGATGATGGATAAAAGTCCAAACATAAGTCTATTATAATGATTTAATATGGCTTCATTGTTTTTATAAGTTTTTAACTTTACTTATGTGCTTTTCTTATCAATATAATGTATTATTTTTTTTATTTTAATACCGAAGTCTGGTTGTCAAAATTTACATAACTTTAGCTTAACTATGAAGAATATTTTTGTATAAAATTAAATATAATTGTAAATATATATCTAGTAAGGTTATGAATAAACAGAAAATATACTTCTGATAAAGAGGGAAAACCTTGATGGAGTTTTGTTTCTAAATCCAGACTACACAATCCAACTTCCTGACCCTAAGCATAAAACACAAATGGGTGTTCATTTATAAATTAACTTTCATCTTAAATCCCAGCTTAGTGCTCACAAATAAATAAATAAAAAATCCCAAGTTAAAATACATTTCTCTGATAATAGCGGATTTTTAGCCACAAGCTTTATCAAGCAAATTGCGTAATATGACTCGAGAGCAATCACGCTTAGCTACGGCATGGAAGGAGAAATCGGGAAAGTTATTAATGGAGATGAAAGAGGGAATTTCAAGTTATATCAGCCAGTCCAAGTCGAGGAGACATAAGAGAATTATATTGAGAGGAGATCATTGACCGTTGATGATGCAAGGTAGGGATTGTCGGGGTTCGATCACTGCTACTAAATAAACCTACATTTCATTGTAAAAATGGTTTTATTGTGCCGACGTTTCGGCTTGAACTTCAAGCCTTCATCAGGGCTGTAAAAACAAGTAGGACATATTTAACACTAATATATGCACATATCTATCTAAATATACCTAACACACACACACACACATATATATATATATATATATATATATATATATATATATATATATATATAAATGCATATACACATACATGCACACATATGTACATATATAGGCCCACATACATATATACATACAAGAGATAACTGTGATGACAGGATGAAGTAGCATAAGCACTGAAAGAACATCGAAGGAAAAACTGATGCTAGAGTAAATAGCTTTGAGCTTGGCATAAACAACTTCAGAAACGGTAGTGAGGAGTCTACCAAGTGTCGTGTACTTCATATGTTGGTCAAAGTAGAAGAAAATTAAAATTACGGATAATTATTTTATTGTTTATTCCTGCATGTGTGTGTTGTTGTTTTACTGCGTGTTTTAGCCTTTTATTGATTAGACTTTTAAATGAATTACAAAAACGTGTTTAATATTATATTAAAATGGAGTCTCAGATTTTAAGATTGTTACCATATTTTTTTAGAATTGTATTGTTAATTTAATTTGTTTAAATTGAACTTTTTGTAATTATGGTCTTGTGTTACAGGGCATTAAAAATGGGGCTTAGTCCCTGAAAACATTATGCCAAAGAAAACACCTGAGGAAATTTCGACCTTTTTCATCCTTCTTAGAAACTGTAAGTACCTAATTGAAATAAACATTTTTGAACTAAGAAAATAAATTCTCTTTGAGAGTAGTTATCAGGGTTTAAAAAAATCATGATTTTTTTTTTTATAAATTTAAAAAATTGGATTATTTTGATTTAAATCAGATTTTTTTTATTTAAATCAATTTTTTTTTATTTAAGTTGGATTTTTTTTACTAAAATCGGATTTAAGAAAGAAATCAGACTTTTTAAATGTATCTAGTCTACATACAGAGTGTCTACTACTTTTGTGAAAGCCAATTTCAGGACTTTTTGGAGACATTTTAATTATTTGAAAAGCAAATTTCATGCTCATTAAGAAAAAAATAATTTCAATCAAAATGAAAAAGCCTTTACTATTGGCTTAAAATTGGCCCTGTGTATAGAATTTCAATATTTAAGTCTGCATATATTTAAAAAATGAATAATTGATTTGTAAATGCATACAAAACGTCGACAATTACGACTACGCCGAAGTACCGGGATTACGTTACACTCCGGTAAAAACTGAAATTTCTTGACTTGGTTTCAAAATTCATGACTTTTTTGTGATTCCCGTGCCCTATTTTCAATTTTGTGACATTTTCATGACTTCATAGATATAGAGAGCTGGTTATTACCTAGTTGTTCATTATATAAACCAGTAACTAAAATATTTGTTTATTTACAATGCAAATAATGAAATAACTATTTTGTTTTAAGTGGATAACTTTGGGAGCATAGTAGAATTGACGGTTCATAAATATACAGGGGTTGAAGTTGTCCTATATTTTGAGACTGGAATTTCTTTAAATTTAAATATAATGTCTTCAATCGACAAAAATCTTTAATTTTTGCCGATTAAAGACATTAAATTTAAATGTACAGAAATTCTGGTCTCAAAATATAGGACAACTTCGACCCCTGAATATATAATGACTTAATTTTAAAACAAAGATTTTAGAAATGAAATTTTACAGAAATATTAATCACATAAATAACAGTAATAAATTCATTTAAAGTTTTAAACAAAAATGTCAGTTAGGCAGCCTTTTCCACACCTAATTTCTTTCTCATTTGACTGTGAACAAAAGCAAGGGTTAAAAACATTCTGTCGAGCCCTGCAGATATGGCCTTTCCTGCCCTAAGCTGCTCCATAATAGTTCTTTTGAGGAAATGCAATATTTTAAGGCCGACAAAGACTTCCACCAATTTAAAGCATTCACTTAGGCCGCTACCTGCCAATCTCATTTATCTTAAACTTAAAACGTAACGGTGCAGGATTAAAAACAAAGAAAGGGCCATAAAAGAAACAGAACTTGAATAGATAAGAATGGTCATGTGTAGGTACGCCCTAGGGCGTAACAAAAATAAAGATGAAATGTCTGGAAAAAAGGCAGAACTAGTTAGATTCGAATTTTTTAAAAAAAATATCTAAAGTTAAAAAAGAAATTTCATTAATAATTTGGTAATTCTGAGCGAAAACTGCCCAGACTTCGATCTTCATGAAACTTCGTATACTTATTCATTTTAACCTAATTAAGAATAAAAACGTAAAAAAAGCTGGCGGTAACGACTAGAACAGTATTTATTAAGCATTGAAGTTACCAATAATTTTTTTATATGGCAATAAAATTACCAATACTATTTTAAATAAAATCAATTGGGTTAAAGCAATGGTTTTTATTTTTTTTTTTATGAAACCAATTGATTTAAATCAATGATTTTTAAGACAAAAAAATGAACTGATTTTAATCATGATTTAAATTGTTGACACCCTGGTAGATATTACTTACATCTGGGAAGTTGTGTGGTTCCCCTTGGAACAAGTCACTAACATAGAACCAAAGATTCTTTATCTTCCCATAGTAAAATGTTTTCAACTCTTCTACAGGAGTCTTCTTCAATATATAATCCTTCTGTGCTTCTGTTATGCTCGGATACGCCCAAGCCCAAATGCAATCACCAAACTTACTCCTTTCTGTAAACACAAACCCAGAGAGAACATTCAGAAGGCTAGATTTAAAGCCTACATACAATATAGATAATAAGAAAATAATCTTACCTAATATACTACAAGACACTAAATGACTCATGTCTGCAATTCCTCCAAGGAAATATCCATACAATATAGGACTGTAAATCTCCTAATAATAATGAGATATTTAAACATATACCTAGCAACAGAAAGATAGAATCATAAAAATGATATAAACAGGAATATGCCAAATACCGGCAAAGAGGTATTAAGGAAAGGTTATGAAGCCTTGTCCATAGAGTATAAACAACAAGATTAAGTTGTAGATGAGTCTCTTCTTGCCTTGAGCATCACTCCAGAATCAATCCTTTTTATCGACACCTTGACAAATTACATCTACGGGCTTTGAATGTTATGTCTATCTGTTTTGTCATAAATGGGTAATGCAGAAAAATAAAGATATTCCACTGGAGTGGATTCGTTAAATCCCCCAGATGTATTTATCTTTAAAAAATGTACCGCCATGAGGATTAATGGATCTCTAGTTCTAGGATTGTTTTGCGCCAAACACGCCACCTTAGGAAATGTCAACATTTTTTCTCCGCACTTGTATTGCGCTCTAAGAAATTTTTATTTTCTTGTAAAATGGTAACTTGTACCGCTCATTGAGGGGGATTTTTCGGCGTAATTTTGACAAGTCCCTTATTATTACACAAGGTGGCAGCGGTTTTAAAATGTTTACAAACTGTATAAGAGCACCATCAGCATTCATCACAGGAGCAGATTTAGCTGTAGCATGGAGAAACTGGCAGCAGCAGTTCATTCTCTTCATAGAAGCTTCAGATTTATCTGATGCACCCGTAGCAAAACAGAGGCGAATATGGACATCAAATTTATACCACTTTTAGTTTTAAGTAAAAAGATGCCAAATTAACAGTGAAAAAAATAATAAATAAATTGAATGATCATTTTAACCCATTTAATAATGAAACATTCAATAGATATAAATTATTTTCCTATGAGCAATCAGAAAACCAGTCGTTTAATGATGTTTTAATTGAACTCTGTTCCATTTGTATAAAAAAATTATGTGTTTTAGTCCAAAATAAGAATGATTTTTGTTTGTTGTTTGTTTAATTGAACTGAGAAGCAGAGGAATGCTTTGCAACTTTGGTAATCTCCATGACTCCTTGATGAGAGAAGGAGAAGAAGATGAAGAAGAAAAATATTTTTATTTCGGACCAAAACAAATCTTTCTTTTTTTCACAAATGGAAACAAAGAGAAAAAAAAAATAACTCTACAAATAAAATTTTTAAATTAAAATGTCTTGATACAGCCTCGGCTTGAGGCGTTGACCATGTAGGTTCTCCTAGGTGGTAGATTGTGGCACCTGAAGAAAGAGGTAGTTTGTCTTGTTCCCTTCGGGCAGAGTTGGGCAAACGTTAGCGCACGCTAAAAGCTGATACCTCTCCGCTAATTTAGCGAAACTGTAGAAAGCCAGCGCTAATCTATTTATGAAATATCGTAATTGCTAATAGCTTAAGCTATAGTTACAACATTTTGTAACTGTACAAAATGTTGTAACTATAGCTTAAGCTATTAGCAATTACGATATTTCATAAATAGATTAGCGGTTAGCGCACTGCCGCCGCTAACCGCTAATTATTAGCGCTGGCTTTCTACAGTTTCGCTAAATTAGCGGAGAGGTATCAGCTTTTAGCGCGCGCTAACGTTTGCCCAACTCTGCCTTCGGGTCAGTTCTTCGATGTGAAATGCGATTGGATCAACTCCCAGTTCTCGATGGAGCAAGGTGTTTCGAACGAACCAAGGGGCGTTGGCTCCAATCCGCAGCACTTTGTTTTGTAGGGGCCGCTTTCAACTCTCGTCATTCCATATCATCATTACAATGTACACCTTACACCGTCATTCCACGGATCATTTTTAAATGTCATTACTTTTCTTCAGTATGCATTGTGATCTCCGTGATAGAAGCGTTTTGTTAATAATGGATCCTCGCAAAGTTGCGTGTGTAGTTATAATTGCGACACTAGCCACAAAAAAACATGTGAAACATTCGTAAAGGCCTTAATATGACACATATCCTTCCACTAGGGGCGTTTCTACGTGTTCTGGGACCGACGTTATGTGCAAAAAAGTTTACTTTTTACTTTGATAACCATTTCTCGCAAGTACCTTTTGAGATAATACAATAGTCATTTATATGGTTAGAAAAAGGAGTCTTTCTTTTTTTGAAAGATTTTAATGACGTGAAAATCGGATTATCTCAAGGGGAGATATTGAATTCCAAAACGTCACATTACTTTTTCGCTTACAAATTTTTATTCTCTTCCAGACTGGGAAAAATCATTATTTTTTGTTTTCAATATTATTCACCACATTAGGGGTTTCTTGGGTTGCTGATTTTAAATCTGCTATTATTTTTGGTGTAAAAAAATGTATAATACTAGTTTACTTGAAAACGTAAGCATATTTTTGAATATATTTGACGAAATATAAATTATAGTTTAACGATTATATTTTTCATCTAATCTACTCTATAAGACAAATGAATTGGTAAAAGAATCACGTCGACATTATTTTCTAAAGTCGATATAAAAAATAAAGCACTTTCAACTTATTTTATATCGTCGATACAAATGCAAAGTAACGAATGTGAAAAGTTGTTGGTACCTAGATGTTGTTGGTATATAGATTACTTTATATATTTTTTATTCTATGATATATTTTATTTAGACTTAATGCGGATTCGTTACTTTGATATATATATATATATATATATATATATATATATATATATATTTATTTATTACTTATAAAACTATTTTCTAACTATAATGTTACCAAGGTTGAGTCATACATTTCAATTCATCTTATTTTTTGCCCTTTCTACTCAATCTAGTTTAACCTTTACATCTCTTTCACCCAGTTACTGCTCGAGATAGGCTGAGTAATGACGGATTAATGATGTAGCGCTCCCTACACCATCATTACTAATGACAGTATCCCCTCCACTTTCAGTAATGATGAAGCCGAGATCAGAAAATCCGGATTCACATCATTACTGTTCGTCATTCCAACTTTGTCCACCTTACACTATCATTATTACTGTCATTTTGATAAGGTAATGTCATTATTACTGACCGTGTAGGGGCCGCTTAAAGTCTGAAGTCTTTTTTTGTTCTTCGCGGTTGTTCCATACCAAACAGGGCAGGCGTAAGTCAGTATTGGAAGGATCATGGTCTTGTAAAGTAGTGTTACTAGTGAAGGTCGAAGTGATGTTTTTCTGTTCATCAGTGGGTACAGCTTTGAGAGTCTGGAGTGTGCCTGTCGTAATATTATGTTAATGTGTAGTTTCCATGTAAACCTTGATTAGAGATAGAATCATCACAGGAATATGTGATGATAGGTTAAGGCAAAAATTACTGAGTAGCAGGAATTTAGATTTATACACGTGCATTAACATATGCCAAATAGAATAATTAACTATGAAGGAAGTACAGGTTATGAACGGCTGTAAAATAAACACAGACGTAGTTGATAATTCTTTAGTAATATAAAATAAATTAGAAATTGATGGATTGAGAAAACCAAACAAAACATGTAGCAATTGTCTTGGGATTCATCCGCCACGGGCATGGCCTGCTTTCAGACAGCGATGCAAGGCATGCCAGAAATTCAACCACTATGCAAGGGCTTTTAGAAGTAAGAAGATAACAGTGGTTGAAGAATACAATAACAATTAGTTTTTTATTTTTTTCTCCCCCAAAACTCCCAAATTTATTTTATGTGCATAAAGAGCTTCAGGCTCAACGGATTGGAACCTGGAGCTGGACTTAAAGCCTTATTCTACGCTTACGTACTAGAAGGGGGATGTATTTACAATCGGGGGACTTAAGCAATAACAATGAGCCTGAGGAATCGGAGGCTACCAGCTGGTATAACATATGTAACAGAAAATACTACTGTACGATAATGAATTCTCTTCAGAACTTGAATAACTATGAAGCAACGAAACAGCCCCTGAGGAGCTCCATAAAGGAACTCTTTCTGCGAAGCAGTCTAATACTATAACGCAAAATTATTTATTCAAACTTTGACGACCATTTATCCATGAGAATTTTTCTGAAGATTACCACGGTCGCCGATGGCTTTTCATTCGAAAAAAGAAAGGCCATCTCCCACCATGCTGAAATCCAAGCCACGGACCTCGGGCGGAGTTGTCAAAACTCACGGCCGAGTCACCTTTGAAAATGGTAGCTTGGAAGGTCTTTCAGATAAACGCTCATTCCTAATTGAAGAGATCCGTTTATTTCCGCCAGATCTTTCTCAATACTAGCGCAGAATGTATACCGAGCCTGGTGGTACTAAAGCTCTCTTCATGGGTGTAAACAGAAAATACTTTCGGGAGGGACTGGAAGACTTTCGGGGGGGGGGGGCTGAGAACATTTTTGGGGTATGGAATAATAACAATCATGAACTTGGAATAGTTAATCAATTGATACGCTATTACAGACAATAAAAACTATTTTTTCTGAACTAAGTGATCTTATTTAATTCATTTTTAAGGTTTTTATGATACATTATTAGCGATTTCGGGGGGGGGGCTCTCTTCCAGGATAATGTTCATTGAGCCAGTTCGTTATAAATAATAAGATAATCCAAATGGTATGAAGGAACACCACTTCCAGTATCAGTTCAGTGTGAATGTGTGGTTAGGAATCTGTGGGCAGTTATATGACACAGCCCGTTTTCTTACTTGAACGGTTAAATAACAGTGTTCCGTGGTGTAGTGGTTATCTGCTTTACACGATAAAATAACAGTGCCTTTCATGAACTTCTTCAGAACGATATATCTACTGCTGTCATTATGGATTGGGAGATTTGGCCCTGTGCATTGACCAGCTAAAAACCGTGATCTGACGTCGGTTGATTTTTAGGCGTGGGGTTGGCTTAAGTCACAAGTGTACAAGGTATCCATTTAGGACATAAACCACCTACTTACAACGAAGCGAATCATTTTTATTCAACTTTTATGTAAGATTTACTACGATCATTAAATGCTAATTTCATCAAGAATAATTTTCATTTATTTCTGATAATATCACGAAAATAAACAAAATATTACTTTTATTTATTTGATGTTATTTCACTCTAGAATCCCAATTACAATATGAAATTGACAGATAATCTCAGTTCTGAGTATACCGTTGGAAAGATGATTAAATTCTACAACTTTTGTGAGAATCGGCACTCTGCAGGATTATTTTTGGAAGAGTAGTGATTTTCCAAAAGTTGTCGCTAACCAGAGGCTTTTATTAACATCTACTTTTTGAATTGATACACCCTGTATATATATATATATATATATATATATATATATATATATATATATATATATATATACATATATATATATATATGTGTGTGTATATATATATATATATGGTAAAAGTGAAGGAGCGCGGTCTCCACACCGATCCTTTTGAAATGTTGCACTATAACGTATTTCGATGCACTAAACACGAATCCGTTTAAAAAAAAGCTCGCTTTTCACCAGGAAAGAAGTTATTAAGCACTAAAGTTCACTGTTATGGAGGTTATAAAAGACGGGGTAACAGCGTATTTGTAAACACGCGCATGCGCAATAGTACTTAATGACGAAGTGTAATTGAAATTTAGACTCACCTTGTGGTAGCTGACTTGGTCGTAAATTGTCGCTTTTGGGCATACGTGCTATGCGTTTCCGCTCGCTCAAGAAAATATCAAAACTCCTAGCCAATCCAACTCGCTAAAATTAATAGAATTCTATTAATTTTAGCGAGTTGGATTGACTTGAGTTTTGATATCTTCTTAAAATTTAAAAAAAAATTAAGAATGGTTTATTATTTAAAAAAATATTTTTGAATAACTAACTGGAGATAAATTGATAAATAATTGATGGTAAATTTCAATTAGACATCCTTATTACGAACTTTTCCATACCCATAAATATTTTGTTTTGAGGACACTGCTTGAGTGTAGGATGGAGAATGTAATGTTATGGGGATAGCTATCTACTTCTTTGGAGTTTCACGTTGGAAGCCAGCCATATTGAATGATTCCTTTCCGGCCCTTAACCTAACACGCTCCTTGTCTTTTCACATATTGTGCTTATCCTAGTGAGCTCGTGTTTATTTTAAGAGTTATTTAATGGTATAGTGCCTTAACAGGATACATTACTCAAGATGGCTCGTTACAGCCAGCGACCGGAAAATGCCCTTAAAAGAGCTAACGGTATTGTATTTTTAAATATGTTTCACAATACTCTGTGTAGCATTACTGCTACTTTCTGTATTTCTTCAGTAGGATAAATCTTGAAACACTTATATTATTGAGGTTAAAACTACTTTATTTTTAAACTACTGTGTAATTTTCCATACATCTAATTATTCGTTTTTCTTTTAGAATTCATTGATGTTGGTAAACCAGCTCGAGCCTTAGATACTCTCTATGAAGTGTTTAGAAACAAAAAATGGGCTTACAATTGGAGCGAAAGTTTGTTGGAGCCGATCATGTTCAAGTATTTGGACCTTTGTGTCGAGCTGAAGAAGTCGTTGATTGCAAAGGAAGGGCTGTTTCAATACAGGAATATGTTCCAATCAGTAAGTCCAGTTTGTACGCTTTGCTGTATTAACAACCTCCTAAGTTATGTTTTCACTAAAGAGGCATAACATTCCCTATTCATGTCTACTGATCCCATATCTTTATACAATAATAATACAAACTCTTGTTGGAGCAATCTCTTGACTTTCCACAATTACAAAGTAAAAGCAAATACATCGGTAAATGTGAAGATGAGGGTTCTAGGCACCGATTATTTTGAAATTTTGCACTATATCGTATTTTGATGCACTAAAGACGAATCCGTTAAAAAAAAAAAAAACTCACTCTCAACTAGGAAAGAAGTTATGAAGCACTAAAGTTCACTGTTACTGAGGTTAAAGTTGGCGTAAACACCGTATTTGTAAACATGCGCATGCGCAGACACGTAACTCTCATTTGAAATGTTGATAAACTATTTATAACCTCCATAAAATCGGAAATCTATCCATAACAGCGAGTTGGATTGACTAGAGTTTTGATATCTTTTTGAGCGAGCATAAGCGCACAGCACATCTGCCCAAAAGTCGTCCTAGACATTCTTCTTAATATACATGTTTATTATGCAGTTTACGCCAACTTTTATAAACTTCATAACAGTTGACTTTAGTGCATCATAACTCCTTTCCTAGGTGAGAGCGAGTTTTTTTTTTTTTTTTTTTAACGGATTCGTGTTCAGTGCATCAAAATACGATATAGTGCAGAATTTCAAAATAATCGGTGCCTAGAACCCTCATATTCACATTTACCAATACATTTATTACAAGTATATTACATAAAAGAGCTTTCCGTGCTTTTCCATACAAATTAAATTTGTAAGAATTTGTAAATTTTAATTAATCTTTGAGGACACCATATAGGGACTTTATATTCAGACGCCCTTTCTGAGTGAATCTCTCGATGAATGGAATACTTTAACTAAATTGACTAATGTTATATGGCATCCCAAAACTGCAGAGCTCTCGCAGGGATTAAACATATTCAGATACAATTGTTTTCATTTAACTTATTTTTATATTTTCTTTAATATATTGGCTTGCTGTTTGTGTAGGTAAATGTAGGATCATTAGAGAATGTGATCCGTGGCTACCTCCGAATGGCTGAAGAGAAAACAGAATCTGCTCGTGAACAATCTCAACAAGCAGTCGTTGATATAGACGATCTTGATAACCTCGCAACTCCTGAAAGCATATTATTGAGGTATACAACAGCTATTTTCTCTATACAACAGCTACGTCTCATATTATTGAGGTATATACAGTAAACCTTGTTTACCCGGATCAACTGGGACCAGGTCCGATCCGAGTTGACGAAAATTCGGGTTATCCAGAGAATGACGGAAAGAAGAACACAAAAACATATAAACCACCAAAATATTTTTAATGGAGCTTAGAAATTATTATCGACACACATTCACCTAAAAACATATACATTGTATGTACCGTAATAGCTTATGTATTTGCACTGTACTCAATGTAGCTACAAACTAGTCTGAAGTAAAAATGGCAGTGGGCTTCTCCTGTCTCATTTTAGTTTATCGCTTGTGATCAAAAATACCTCATAGAACAACCAGAAAAAAAATTGTTGAGATGGTCCATAAATTTCACAATTTCCAAATAGAATATTTAATATAATAAAAAAAAAAAAAAAAAAAAAAAAATACACAGACTTTCTGACCAACCCTGTATAAGTTTGAAAAAATCATTAGTTATTTATAAGTTAAGTACTGATATAAAATCCCTAACATGTGTAACTCCTTCGAGGGAATATGGTGTAGATTGAAAACCCAACTTAACTTCAATATACTCATGTACAAATTTACTTGTCAATAAAACTAATACGGAATGAATTTATTATAATTCATTAAAAAGTTTGTTTCATGTGAATATTTTATTTTATTTATGAATAAATTGTTTTTTTCTAATATGGTACTTATAAATGTAAAATAAATAATTTTGTTTTGCTTATTGATTGTGTTTAGCGCTGTAAGCGGAGAAGACGCTCAAGACAGAAGTGATAGAACCATCCTTACTCCTTGGGTCAAGTTCCTTTGGGAATCTTACTGTCAATGTTTAGAACTCCTCAGGACCAATGCTCATTGTGAAACATTGTATCACGACATTGCTCGCATGGTCAGTTATACACCATAAATACGTATACATATTACAGTTTACTGTATTTATTATATTTATCTTGTCTTAAGGCAATTATAACTAAAGTACATTTATATATATTTCGACATTTCAGGCTTTTAACTTCTGCCTTAAATACAATCGTAAAACAGAGTTTAGGAAACTTTGCGATAAATTGAGGAAGCATTTAGAAGATATTAGCAAACTCCCAGTGCAAGTAGCTAATGTCAGCTTGAATAAACCTGAAACTCAACAATATAACCTCGAAACAAGACTGGTTCAGTTGGACTCGGCTATCCAGATGGAGCTCTGGCAGGTATGGAAAATATAGCTTTTAATCTTATATAGATTATGATGCATTATTTCATGTTGAGGTTTAATTATGAGGAACGATCTAGGTAGCCCTCAATTAGGTCCAGCTCTGGGGAAAATGAATAAAGTCAGCCATTTGGATTCAATTTGAAAATAGCTCTTTTTATGAATAAATAAATAGTTTACCATGTATCCATACTCGTATTCTTGAGTCGTCGCTATTTTAATTATTTGTAATCTTCATCTGTTTAGTAGTTGTTGAAGGCTAACATACTCCTTAGAAAAACTATTTGTGAAAATTTCTTGTGTCTTATTCCAACTATCAACACTAAACCTCGGAGATTAGATTTCAATCACTTCTCTTTTAATTTACTATTATTTTGATTTATAAATTTATATAAAGCATAAAATGTTCTCTTAGGAAGCGTACAAAGCAATAGAGGACATCCATGGGCTGATGAATATGTCTAAGAAACCACCTGTAACTAAAACCATGGCTAACTATTACCAGAAACTAGGAATGGTTTTCTGGAAAGCAGGTTATTACCTCTTCCATGCCGCTGCGCTCTTCAAGCTTTTCCAGCTCTCAAAAGATATGAAGAAGAATATCACTTCTGATGAATTGCAAAGGTACGTTTATTTCAAATTAATATTTATACTAATAACTAGAGCTCGGAAGTTAGGCATTTATTTTTGGTTAAAAAAGGCGGGCAAAAAGGCACTTGAAATAGCGAAAATAGACACTACTGTAATCAAAATAGGCATTTATTAAAAGTGAAGGCACAGAGGAATATCACTCATTATTAATGAAAATATTTATTTTAAATACTCATTCATTTCTTTATTACCAATTTATCACAAAATTAGCATTCTTACTCTTACTTTCCCTGGTTACAAGCAACAACAAGATGCTTTTTCAATGTATCAGATGTCTTAGACCTTCTCAGAAAAAATGTTTTTTTTATCATGGAAAAACTTCCTCTGCATTATCTTATCATTTCTAAATCCGGAATACCAGGTAATTACACATTGTCACAGCAAAAGGGGTGTAGTTTTGTAGTTTATATTGTTTTCGTTTAAGTTTATGTGTACACATTCCGAGATCTGTAGTCTTTTTTTGTTTCATTGTGTAGAAAGAATTTTCGTGTCGTCGAAGTTAAAAGTGTGTTTTTGCGTAATGGCATTACGTTTAGTGTTGATAGTTGTGAATGTGTACACATAAACTTAAACAAAAACAATATAAACTACAAAACTGACAAACAAGGCATTTCTCCTATTTACGCTAATATTTTCCAAAAACTCTCCCGACCTCTCACCTAGATTTTTCCCATGCCCCTTGGGTATCCTTCCATTAACACCTTTTTCTCCTTTCCTGTCATAAACATGCCTTTTGATCCTTACCGACCTTTCTCCCACCACCTGCTGTTTTCAGTTACATATACCCCAGTAGATTCCTTTTTCCTTAGACACTTTCACAATGGTTATTTAATTGCCAATATTGGTTTTCCTCTGCCGCTCGGCATTTCCATTGGTATGTAGTATCTTATTTCTTTGTAAAATTAATTAATGTTACTATTAGCTACTATATTTGTCATTGGTTTGTAGTTTCTTATTTCTTTGTAAAATCAATTAATGTTACTAATTACTATTTTATTTTTTATTTTTTTTAATAATATATATCTTTATTTGTAAATTATACAATACATACAGTATTTTTTATAATTCTTTTGTATATGTAATATGTCATGATTGATTTATAGGGAAAAAAGCCCATTGGCCAAAACCTATTAGCGTGAAGTGTTAACAGATTGCTACTTGTTTAAGTGAGACTATTTACAATATTTACATTATAATATTTACATTCTACAATTGATCTCTTGGCCATTTGCGCTTAAGGCGACGGAGAGGGTTACCGGGAATGGTGGATGAGGATAACTTATTGATTAGGGGATTGTAGTGACCAGGCAAACGGGAGTGGAAGTTCAGGTATCGGGTTTGGGACAAGGTTTGGACAAAGGGGATTTCTAGGTCATTGTGGATAGTGAGGTTGGAGACATAGAAGGGAGCATTAACTATTTTTCGGAGTATTTTGGATTGGAGGGATTGGATTCTGAGGATATTGGATCGCTTGGCACACCCCCAAACTTCCAAGCCATACGTCCAGGAGGGTTGGAGTATTGCAGTATATAACAGTCTCTTATTCTGTAAAGATAGTTTGGAGCGAGAGTCTAGTAGTCTGGTTAGTAGTTTAAAACGTCTGTTTGTTTCCTGTCTTTTCTTTTGTATGTTTTGGCTCCAGGTAAGTCGTTTGTCGAGGGTAAGGCCGAGGTAGGTAACTTGGGTTTTTTGACAGATTTCTCTTTGGAAAAGATTGACGGAAGGGCATTTGGATCTTCGAAGAGTGAATGTAATGTGCGAGGATTTTTCTGGGTTGACTTTGATCCGCCATTTTATGAACCATGGTTCAAGCAGTTGGAGATGGGATTGAAGATGTTTGGACGCTTGTATAGGATCTGAATTGGATGAGAGGATGGCTGTATCGTCAGCAAAAGTAAAGAGGGTTGTGGAATGGTGGATGGGCATGTCCGCAGAGTACACAAGGAATAATATAGGACTTAGGATGCCGCCTTGTGGAACACCAGCAAGCTGAGGAAAGAAGGAAGACAGAGATGATCCGAACGATACGTTGAAAGATCTGTTGGAAAGATAGGAATTTATTATTAGGTAATAGGTCGAGGGGAGGATTTTTTTGAGTTTGAAAAGCAAGCCCTGGTGCCATACTCGATCAAATGCTTGCGCGATGTCAAGGAATACACCAGAGCAATACTTCTTCTGCTCAAAGGAAGAGGAGATGGAGTCAACTATTCTGTGGCATTGGTGGATAGTGGAATGGGATATTCGGAATCCAAATTGGTGGGAAGGGAAACAGGGTTCGAGAATGGGGATTAGACGTTTCAGGAGAAGCTTTTCGAGGATTTTTCCCATAATGGGAAGGAGGGAGATAGGGCGATAAGACGAAGGATAATTTACAGGTTTTTTGGGTTTGTGGATCATTTTAATGGTTGATAATTTCCAGGAGGTGGGAAAGTAGGTTGTTCTAAGGACTGCATTATATATATAGGTTAGGAATAGGATACCTTTTTTAGGCAGGCGTTTTAGGATTAAGGGGGTGATAAGATCAGGTCCTGGCGCCTTACAGTTTTTAAGTTTGTGGACCGCTAGGGAAACTTCGTGAGGATGAAAGGATGAAGGAGGAGGGGAAAGCGGTAAGGCTGAGTCAAGGAATTCTGCTACATTTAAAGAATGGATAGGGTTTTGGATGGATTCGTGGGGACGGAATACTTGGGAAAGGTGGGATGCAAAGGATTCAGAAATTTCGGAGTCGGTTTTAGCCCAGCTGTTATCCTCTCGACGGAGAGGATGTGATGGATTTGGATGGGATAGGATTCGTTTCGTGGCTGTCCATAGAGATTTGTCGTCGGGAGTAAGTTTGTTAGTGTATTCAGAGAATTTGTTGTTAAAGTGTTTGTGTAGTTCGTATTGTAGTTGTCTAGTCAGTTGGTTGAGGCGCGTCTTGTCCGATGGATATCGTGTGTTTTGCCATATTCTTCTGGCTCTGTTTTTTTCGGTTCGAAGGAATTGTATATGATCGGGGAAATACGTTACTGGAGGTGATCTATGAGGACATTTCTTAGTAGAAATAAGGAGTCCAGTCTGGATGTCTATTGTCAGTTTGCTTATGGCCGAGTCAATATCATCTTTAGTCTTAAGAGGGATATTTAGGTTTAGAGAGGAATTTAGGGAGGATTGAAATGAGTGCCAATCAACTGGGCCGTTGATGAGGGATGGGCGGCGAGGACGAGTGAAAAGATTAGGATCAATGTTAAAGGAAAGCAATATAGGACTGTGATCAGAGGATAAATCAAATAGGTTGGAAATATGGAAAGGAACATGTCTGACGCCATGTGTTACAAAATAATCTACTATGTCTGGAGCTTTGGATCTGGAAGTAGGCCAGTAGGATGGATTGGGAGGAGGAATGATTTTCAGATTGTGGGAATGGATGGTTTGGTGAAAAAGGTTACCTCGAGAGTTGGAGGTTCGGCATCCAAATTCGGGATGTTTAGCATTGTAATCCCCTCCTGCAATAAATCTGGGACCTAAAGAGGAGAAAAAGGAATTGAGGACGGAAGAAGAGACTGCTTTGTTGGGTGGGCAATAAGCAGAAGAAATGGTAATCGGGACATATTTAGGGGATTGGAGGGTAACTGTGGTACTCTGCAGACATTCCAGGGCAATAGGTGAAGGATCGGGATAGTGGGAAATGGAGGATTTGATTAGGATGGCAGTACCCCCGTGAGCAGTACCGTCTGGGTGGTCCGTTCTGTATGTCCTATATCCAGTAATATAAAAGCGTAGTCGGTTAGTCAAGTGAGTTTCTGTAATCAGGGCTATGTCAATGTTTTTGTCTTGAAGTAAGTGAGTCAGTTCGTCTTTGTGGGCTGGAAGTCCATTGGCGTTCCAAAGGAGGATTGAAAGGGATTTAAAGGAGAGCGCGGTCATGGATGAAGGACGGACAGGATGCTGGTCACTTTGTGGAGGAGGTCAGTGAGGGGGGATATGAGGGCTTGAAGGTTTTGAATTATTTGATTTAAGTTTACAAGGGCGGTTGTGATTGAGGAGAAATCAGGGGAGGATTTGGGTTGGGGGATGGTAACCCTCAGGGGAGGTGGACGATGGGGGCCAGGAGTAGGAGCAGAGGTGGTTGTAGGTGGTTTGGGAAGATTCGACCGGAACGCAGAGGCGTAGGTTGTTCTTCCTGGATGTGGTTGGCTGGAGGGCTCAGGCTGATAGTCCACTGGAGGCTTCGGTAGGGGTGGGAAGGTTGTAGTATCCTGACTGGGTGCTGCAGGGCCTGTTTGTGAAGTGGTTCTTGCAGGGCCACGTTGTCCACTCCTAGATCTTCTCCGTTTGACTAACTCCTGGTAGGCGCTACAACCGCGGTAGTTTGCAGGATGGGCTTGATGGCAGTTTATGCACACAGCTGGCGTGTCTCTGGTTTTCGAGCACTCATTCGATAGGTGAGGGCCTGCACACTTCACACACATGGGGTTAACCCGGCAGAACTTCTTGGTGTGATTAAAGCTCTGACATCTTGTGCATTAAGGGATGTCCTCTTTCTTATGTGGTTCTTCCACTTTTATTGCTGTAAACAGCAGAGTCTTCAGTGAAAATATGTCTCGATTGTTTGGTGCAGGTTTTAGGTTGATGAAGAATAGCGGGAGTGGAGTTCTTGTGTTTTTTTGTAATACGTTACAGGCATCTAGGACCTGGAATCCTAGTTTTCCCAATTCCGAAATAATCATATCTTTTGGCGTTGTGGGATGTAGATGCCTTATGACCACCCTGTATGGTTTGTTTTCTTTGAATTGGTAAGTGTAGTATTCCAATTTTTTGGCTTGGAGGAGTCTGACGATTTTCCTGTACGTTTCGGGATTTTTTGCCTGAATTGAAAATGCGTTTGTTTTTGATTTGCAAGTGAATGTTGTTTGGCCGACTTCTGTTGCTATTGTGTTGCATATGGCGAGGAAATCAATGTCCGGCTTTAAATTTATAGGTGGTGGTTCACAGGAGTCATCGAAGTCTTCCTGGTCCGGCTCTATATCGTCATCTTGGTCTTGTGGTGCTAGTAGTTGGAATGAGTTGGGTGAGGTGAAGTCTGGCTGATATTGTACTGGTGGAGGATGGCGGTAGGTCTGGCGGGTTGATGACGCACTCGATGATGAGCCGTCTGTCTTGGCTTGTTTCTTCTTTTCAGGGGAAATATTAGGTGATGCTAGGTCGGAGGCTCTTGATCTTTTTGAAGTGTTGGTGCTGGAGTGTATGGAGTTTTTTCTGGAATGGGATGCTTCCATATTTTTATTGTTCATTTTTATTTCATTTATTTTTAATTCAAAAAATATATATATATAAATGAATTAAATATTTAACCCCTAAAAATGGCCAAATGTATTATTTAAAATTAAAAAAAATATATGGTGATACTGCGAGCTACGATCTCAGGACTTTTGACGTGAGAGTAGCGAGCGCTACCCCTGAGCCAAGGAGTAGTAGGCTGGAGAGAAGGGAGTAAGCCGGGTCCTTGAATGGAAAACAGTAGCCTCTCAGCAGGGGCAGAGGGTAGACCCCTAGGCCGGCAGCAGCAGGAATCCCCCACTCCTGGGGCACAGCGTAAATCACTTCGAAAACTATGAGATTTTACTTACAGTTTTTCTAGTGAAATGATGAAGTAAACGCTGTGAAACTTTACACACTGAGTGTTTATAGTTATGGCAGGTTCTCTGCCATTTTTCACGAACTAAAACGACTTTAAACCACTGTTTTGAGGTGAAAAATCAGGAGCTCTTTATAACACTGTGACACTGGCAATGGCTAGGACACGACTCAATTACTATTAAAATCAATTATTGTACCTATTTACTTTTTCATTCTACTCATTCTAAGAATTTAAGACGATATGTTCTTTTATAAGTTAATTGTATTTATAGTTCTGTTACCTATCACAATTATAAACTTTTTTTTTTGTTTTTGTATTCATTTCTTTTTTTTTTTTTTTTTTTTTGTAATTTTAGCTGACGAAGGCTACCAATGAGTAGCCAAAACGTCCGAAATATAGATTTTTTAAAACAAAATCATATTGAGGTTTATTTAGCCGAATCCCAACCATTCCATCTTTACTTATCACCTCGACGGCTAACTATCTAATCATCATAATTCTTCACTATATCCATTCAGATAAAAAAAAGGCATTTTGCCTAACTTCCAGGCTCTACTAATAAGGCAACAACTCTTATTGGCTCAAATACCTTCTTAACTATTTAAAAATGATGTAGAAAAGTATTTATTTGCAGCTCATTTTAAGTGACCTAATAAAACGTGAGAGCTTTCTCCAAAAAGTGGTCATTATTCAGATTTGTAGATAATTGGAAGAAAGCAGCCGGAGTGGTAAAGCATCCGAGGGTAAGGAAGGAGACTTCTAGACGACGTGGTGGATAGCTATAAGGGAACCTCTGGGGTTGATCTTTTTTTCTCAAACAAAAGAATAAGTAGTGAAATGAAAAAAAAAAAAAAAGGATATTGATAATCTCAAAAGTGTCATATTTTTACTAAGAAAGGATTTAGGGAACACAAAAGTGGGATCTAACCATTTTGGGATTGAGAACAAATATAGGGTCGGATTAAGGGAATTTTAAGGGGGGGGGGCAGGAAACATCTGGTCCCCTAGGATACTAATCAGCTTATTGATCTCGTTGAAGACACCGGCGGATCGGAGAAGCGAGGATGCCAGACAACAGCTCCTAGATCCTTTACTAGCTGGCTGCTAGGAATTAACTCCAGATATACATCCCTAAGTCATTAGATTCAACACAATCAATCTCTCTTAGAGAAAACACGGTTCATTCTCCTAATCTCAATACAAACCAATACTAATCTAATATATTATCAAATAATATACAATTTTATGAACACATTATGCTTAAGAATATGTTTTCTCAAACATTCAGCGAGTCAGCACTTTCAATTTATAATTTATCAATACCAAATTTCTACTATAGCTTCCTAATTCCATCTTCTAGTAAAGTATGTTTTTTTTTATTGGATAAAATATAGCCATTTTATTACTCATTTAATGGAAAACATATTATTTTCACTGGTTTCTTTAAAATCTATACTCTAATTTATTTTATCTTCTTTCAAACATTTTTTTATGAAAGGTTTTTTACTTTTTTTTTATATATACTTTAATAAAACCCTTATAAAACATGAACTCTAAATCTTTTCATGATTAATGAAAAGATTTAGAGTTTTATTTTAAATTTGTTTATCAACTGTATTTATATCGTATTCTTAAGGGACAAGTCCCAGAATAAAATATTTTTGTCATTTCATTTAAAACGATTGTTAAAATTGATTTATTTATTTGTTCTAAATTGTTAGGTAGATATTGGATATACAAGCCAATATATTCACTCAAATAATAATAATAATAATATATTTTCCTCTCTGAAGAATCACTACAGTCAAAAACACTTCCGGGAAAATAAAGCATTTAAACAAATGACTTCTGCTGTTAGTTCATAATTGTATATTATAAATTATCACTTATTGAACATTTTCTAGATTCGAACGATCTTTTAGAGTGTTCTTAATCTAATTATCTGTTTGTGTGTTAATTGTGTGATATACGTTGCAGGATGGCGTGTTGTGTTCTTCTTGCTACGCTCTCTATTCCGTTACCATCAGCGCATCCAGAGTTCGATAGATTTATCGAAACTGATAAATCACCATTAGAGAAAGCACAACGCCTTGCTGTTCTTCTCACGCTTCAACAGCCTCCGACTAGAGCATCTCTCATCAGAGATTTGGTGAGCAACATTTCTAGACTTGGGGAAAGGAAGTTGGACATCATCATTGTCCGCATTCAATCCTTTTCTTTGGATGAAGGAAATTTCAGTCAAAGATATATATGGAACAGTTATCTACTATATATTCCTCAAATACCACTCACTCTCTCACCTATCATTGTCCAGCCTAAAACACTTGACAGAAAAATTTAAACTTTTGTATGGACACTCCCTTTAGAATGTAAACACTCGCTAAAAAAAGGATTTGTTCATATTCAAATTTTTAAGTATTTTTAGAGGGGTTTGAAGTTTTAGTTGCTTTTAAAGAGAGCAGGCAGTGCCTGCCAGGCACACCTAGGCAGCATCAGTTGCTAGGACGATAATAGTTCAGCTATTGCCGTACTGTATCTATTTCATAATATTATTTTTATTTGCAGTTCATTTCAATTATGATGGAAAACCTTGAATTACTAGAAATAAATTGTGATTTGGTCCCTCTTAGAGTTTACGCTATACCTGGTGATGGTCCTTCCGAGGTAATAATATCCTGAACCCTTGCACAGCCTCCTCACCCATCAGCATTCCCAGTCAGAACACTTCTTGGCAATGCTCGCAAATATAATAGGTGTTTCCAAATGACATCTTCTAAACATAATTTCTTAAATTTTAATGTCAATTTATTATTGACAACAAATTTTAACCTGTACTGGTTAAACTGCCATTACTGGTAACTTATAGATAATGGGTTGTCTCTAGGTTATCCGTTTTTTGTCACTGGTCCAGAGTGCCCCAGTGTAATGAAACATTATGCTTTGATTACTTATCAATTGATGAATAACTTATAGTATGAAGGGAACCGTGCTATAATAAACTGCACAAAATTAGTAGCGTTAATTTTGATGAAACATCATTTAATGCAATAAACTAACTACTTATCTGCCGTGACGAAGAACGGGTATTCAGCTAGTAACTTATATTGTAAACCATTATTTAATGTTATATAAAAACAAGTTTATTGCATTTTTTACTATTTTTATTATATAAATGCTTTGTTTTGTGATTAGGTTCGAATGAATGTAGTGCAATTGGCATCTCCTCAGCTTCAAGAACTCTACCAATGCTTGGAAGTAGACTTCAATCCATTAACTCTTTGTAAACGAGTCGAAGCTGTTACTTCACAATTGCAAGGCGATGAGCAATACATCCCGCCTCTTCAGGTAAGCACTTCATCTACTCTTAGGGGATTTTATTAAAAGCATTAGCATTCAAGCAAATATATCTTATAGCAATCTCTCGTTCATTATTTTATTTATTTTCCCTATTATTAACCACTGTTTTTGAGTAAAGCATTTTATTAAAATAAATATGACTTTTTACGGTTTTGAAATTTTACAAAGCTAGCCCCTACAAATAATTGTTGCATTTATTTTGATCACTGTTGCTATTCCGGAAATCAAATTATCTTCTAGCCTGTCAAACAAAAACACACCTAGATTTTGAATGTTTGGGAAAAGATGCTGTAATTAAATGGAAGTTTCTAATTATTGAACTATTGTTATTTTGGAAAATCATTTTTCACAACTGTCATTTTTCAAATTTGTAGGCTAATAAAATAACTAAGAGAAATGGTTTGAGTAGAGATTAAAGTTCCTGCGAGTCAGACATTTTCCTCTTGAATTTATGAATCCAATCAAAATAGAGTCGACTAAAGCAAACTAAAATCCGCCTATTGAAACATGGTTTTGGGAGTGAAATATGCATGAAAAAAATCGTAACGCTTACGTTTTTGAGTTTATATACTTGCATGTACTCGTTTTATAGGTTCCTTAACATAGGAAAACGAAGGAAACCATTTTAAAGCGATACCTGTAACCGTTTACAAGAAACATTGATACAATTATTTTTCCAAATGTATTTTCAGTTTGGGTATTCGGAAACAATTGATTCAGGTGAAACTTGTTTCAGACATTCGTCATTCATCTAATCTGTGATAGGTAAATTTTGGTTCCTTTTGGATTTAAGGAAGTACTAGAAATAAAATATTTCATCAACAGGCATGAAATGTTTTGGGATTTTTGTATATTTTCTAAAATATCTCAAGAACGGTTGGGAAATTGTGGTAAGTGGAAGGTAACCATTCGAAAGTTTACTAAATTCTCTACAAAAAAGATGGTAATGTAATTTTCGATTGAGGGATTTTAATCGGAGACAATGTCCTTGAAACTTCGAAATTGTTAGTTTTGCTCTTTTGAACAGGGGTTTTGTCACTGTTTACCTACTTTGTTTTTTGTTGTTGTTTTTTTCATTGAATTTAACAGTAAAATGAGTATTTTAGTAAAACAATGTAAGAAAATGTGAATGAGTGTTATTTCCAAGAGCGAACGTTCTGAGAGAGAATGGAGTAATTTCCGCTTAGGATACTCTCAGTTTCCTCTTGTGGCGTCTTAAATCTTCCTTCTCTTTGAATACGAAACCACACCAAAATGATGCAGTTCCTGCGAGTCGGAATTTTTTATATTGTTATCCTTGTTGAAGTATATAACCCATTAGCAACGGAATTTATTTTTCTTTTTTTGAAAAATTCTTAATACAAATAAATCCATTTTATGAACTTATTATATAATATAATTTTTCTATCAAAGCTTAGATATTGGCGTTGTCATATAGCAACACACGACGCTAATGGGTTAATTAAGATTATGAAGGCTGAGCGATGTATTCTCAGGGAAGATATTGTGTTTTAGAAATGTTTGTTTTTTTAAATGTTGAGTTGACTATTTTGATATTTGTGATTTAGGACGTAACACTCGTGAAGCTGATTCGACAAGTTTCTCAAGTCTATCAGACAATCGATTTCAACAGGCTTCTACAGCTGGCTCTATTCACAACACCGTTCCATCTCGAGCGGCTTCTAGTCGACTGTGTCAGGCACAACGATATGCAGGTATTCTTTCCTTCATTTCATACTCTATTTACAGACTATTTTTGTGTTTTTTTAATTGAATTTATTGTGTCTTCAACAGCGATGGCGACAACAGAATAAGGTTCTTGGTCATATATTAGATATTACAATGCTAAATACATTTTTTTTTTTTACATTAAAATGGTTTGCTTATCTAGAAAACTTAAAAGAGAAGTTATAATTTTCAATTTAAAGAAAAAATAGAATTGGGGCTTTAATTGAAATAAAACAAGTAGTAAAAAGAACAAATTAGTAGCATTACGTTATCCCGAGGTTGGGGAGGAGGAGATGGGATTTTTGGACTGAGAAGTTGGGAAGTCGACACGATGCTATTCGTTCCAACTGTTCATGGTAGGAGCAGAGTATGGGAGTGTGACAAGTATCCTCAACTCTAGACACTATCATTGCAAGTCTACAGATCAGGAGAACAATCAGGGGCTCTACTCCACGAAGATATCATGAAAATCACAAAATTGAAAATACGGTACGAAAAAGTCATGATTTTGAAAGAATGTCACCAAATTTCAGTTTCCCCATTTCACTTTACAAAATGGCTTCCGCACATTTGTAATTGTTGCTGTTTTCATGTTGTAACGCAATTCTATCTGCCTGCTCTACCCCCTTCCACCCTTCCTCTGTTAGAATCCTTTATTGCAGCATTTACACATTCATTATCCATTATTTACATATATGCAGGCTTAAATATTGAAATTTTGTACACATTAATTTACTAAATTATGTACATCGACAATAAATACTTATTTAGTAATAGTTTTGGAAAATTTGAATTCTACTTTTGAAAGTGACTTGTAGCTACAGACAATACCGGAAGGTAATTATTTTAAATTCATACAAATATTATTTAATTGTGGTTTCTCTATAATATTTTTAGATCCGTATCGACCACGGTGCAGGATGTGTACACTTTGGAATGGATTTATCCGAATCCCCAAGAGAAGAGAAACAAGACGGCCCAGTACTCCAAAGTATGCCGAGCGATCAGCTTCGTACTCAACTTATCAACATGGCTAATGTTCTTCAAAGTGCTATTCATGTTATCAACCCTAATGTAAACAAGGTCAGCATTTCTTACTCATACTTTTCATATAATAATATATTTACTGCATATATTTTATTAATTTTATCTTCCTAAATTGAAATGTATATAGAAATATATATGTGAGAGTGTAATGTTGTAGGCTGAGAAGGATAAGGTACGGATGCAGTTGGTTCAGCATTACACCGACAATATGGAGAAAGAACATCAACGAATTCTTGCTCGGCATAAAATCATTGAGGATCGGAAGGAATATTTGGAACGCCTCAATACTGTTAGGGTAAGCTTTTCTTCTTAATTCTTTATTTCCTACAATCTACTTCACTCCTTATTTCCTTCATCATTAGTATTTTATCGAAGAATGTTTGTTACTTTATAGAAGGATATCAATTCTTTCGACTAACTCTTCCATACTTCTGTTCTCAACTCATTTCTACAATGCTTTTCCCATTCCCTACTTCCGTTAATAATCTATGGAATTATTTATAAAGGAGTTTTGAACACTAGTATAGGTAAATAGAATTTATTTATAAATACAGATCTGCTTCAAAATTAAAGAAGAACTTTCCTTTTGTTGGCTCTTGTAAAATGTTCCGTGTTATTACTTTCTGATGAAGTGTCTATTATCTACAGAGCTTTCGGAGACTTACCGTTCAAATTCCTTGCCTCATTTATTGCAAAGCCATTCATACTGAAGGAGGTTCAGCCTGTTAATTCCCTAACATACTTGGATCTAACCAAGTCTTCTTTCCTCATCATCTGTCATATTTCCAGAAATTGTTTTGTCTATTAGGAATCAGTGCATTATAAATATATAAGGATAGTCTAGTGCCTTTTTCAGGTCTCGCTATTTTTTCTCTGAAGGAAAAATAATTTGGAAATAAATAAAAACAATATTGCAGACAGTCCGGGGGTCAGTGTGCGTTTAGGAAACGGTCATGGAGAAATATTGTAAAGAACCTAAATTCTTCAATCTCATTTTTTGTGTTTAGACAAACATCTGTTTTCGTAGGTAATTTAAAATTTGTAATTTCTATTGTAGGAAGAACAAGAGCAAAGGAAAGCTGAAGAACAAGCAAGACAACAAGCGTTGGCTGAACAGCGCCGTCTCGATCAAGAACGAGAAGAAAGGGAACGGAAGAGACATGAGAACGAAATACAGCAAATCAAGGATAGGCATCTGAAGGAGAAAATGCAGCAGATATCTCAAACGGTTCATGGACAGAAGATTCTAAGGAAACTCGATGAAGAGGTATTTCAGGAATTAACTCTTTAATCTAGAACTTCTCAATCGACTATTTAGAAATATATGTAAGAATTTATATGAGGGAATAGTATTTGTGTTGTAGCGGGTAGTGGTTCAAAGTGAGCCGTTCCTATCCCTACTACCATCCCCTAAATGGTTCGAGAGAACAGGGGTTAAAAGAAAATTAAAAACACCGGTTGCAATGACTTGTATATGATTTATTGAGAAACATAAACCAAATAAAATATTGAACCCTTTATAAGATATTTAAATAAACATAAATAATAAATATTCCTTAAATTTAACGTTAAAAAAAGGAAATAAACATTGAAAATAAATTTATCTTATGGTTAAATTTAATATATATAAAGAAAGGGAATTAAACATTTAAAGAAATTTATCTTATATTTAAATTTAATATATATAAAGAAAATAATTAAACATCTAGAAGAAATTTATCTTTTATTTAAATGGAACATATATAAAGAAAAGGACTTGAACATATAGAAGAAATTCTAAGTTAAAAGAATCATTAATTATTTAAATGATGCAGACTATGGTCTGGAATAATTGTTAATTATTAAATTAATTTTAAATTAATTATAAAAAAAAGAGAATAATATACTTATAATAATAAGAATTATTTACATAAAAAAAAAACAGTAAAAAAAATAATTGTCCTAGCCCGGATTCGATCCGCTGGCATTTTAGTGGAATGTTGCGTTGTAACCGTAGCAACTACTCCACGGAGTCAGTTGTCCAAGACTCATATATTTGGCGTCCTTGATTTATTGGAATTATCCCAAATGGGGTATTGTTATGTTTTCAAAACCAAGAAGCATAATAGACATATATAATGTTATTGCAGCTATGAATGTAGACTCACCACTCTTGAATATTTATGAAAGTCCTCTGAGAACTACATTCAAAGTTGGTGTAGAAATCACCTTCAGCCGAGATGAATCACTGGTAGTCGGGGTTACGATGACATGGTGATGATTATGAAGGCTCTCAGATGCGCCAATTTAATTTTTATGTGGCGAAAAGATTAATAAATGCAGGAGCAATTTAAACATGTGGCCTGGCCATATTGTGCTGTTAAGCTCACTACTGATACGGGGCCGAGGGTAGCCGAGCCAAGCCGAGCGGAACTTAGACGAAATACAGAGGCTAACTAATAATATTTGAACTTAAACTATGAATGTATGTTGCCTCAACATTCCGCCCACCAAATTTTTTGTTAAAAATTTAAAATTCTGATGGGTTATTAACAGGCGTTAGGGGGACTAACTTTGTGAGAGGTCGTTTGTAAACACCATTGGGGGTTTTAATGGTGACTACTCTTGTGACTCCATTCTTGCCGGGATGAGTGGCAATGATCCGAGCCATCGGCCAAGATCTTAGAGGGCTGTTGGCATCCTTAATGATGGCCAGGTCTCCTTCCTTAACACTTTCTGTTAATTTGGTCCACTTCCTACGTTGCTGTAGTTGATGCAAGTATTCTGTCCTCCATCGCGTCCAAAAATGTTGAGAACGTTGTTTGATTAAATTCCAATGCTTAAGAGGACTTATCTTATCATCAATTAGATCATTTTCCGGGACCGCAGAAATAGGTCGGCCAATGAGAAAATGTCCAGGGGTTAAATATTCAATACCCTCATGATTCGTGCCTACAGGGGTCAAAGGGCGAGAGTTGAGCACTCCTTCTATGCTGCAAAATAAGGTAGATAGTTCTTCAAATGTAAGAGGAGTTTCTCCTATGACCTTATAGAGGGTGGATTTGGCTGATTTTATACCAGCTTCCCACAGTCCACCAAAATGTGGGGCGGAAGATGGATTGAATGACCACTCTATCTCTTTATTGGTTGTTGCATCCTTAAGCTGGTCTTGCACCTTTGATGAATTAAGCCAGAGTAGTACATCTCTCATCTTGTTGGCGGCTCCCACGAAATTCGTGCCACAATCAGAGTACATGCGGATCGGCTTGCCTCTCCTGGCGATGAAACGATCCAACGCCGCTAAGAATGCCTCTGTAGTACATCTGGACACGACTTCAAGATGTAAAGCCTTTGTGGCCATGCACACAAAGAGGCACAAGTACGCCTTGCCAACTGCAGCCTTCCGTCTCATTGATTCCTTGATGAGAAATGGTCCGCCGAAATCTACACCTACATGAAGAAAGGCTTGACCTTCTAGGGTTCGACATGAAGGTAGATTCCCCATGATGGGAGGTTGTGGAGTGTGGCTTGACTTGTAGCACCTTAAACATTTGAAGACACGTTGCCTTATCAATTTTCTGGCAGAGACTATCCAGAATCTAGACTGTAGCATGGCTTGAAGACCCGTGGGGCCTAAATGCAAATAAGATTTGTGGTAATGGTCGACAACGAGCTTGGCTAAATGGCTCTTTCCAGAAAGTATGATGGGATGCTTCGCATCATAGGGTAAAGAGGAGTGCTGTAAACGGCCGCCCACCCTCAGAATGCCGTCTTCATCATAGTATGGTGAGAGGGATTTTAAATGCTTAGGGTCAATTAGATGATGTGCGTTTGTTGCCCTTATGCAAGCCTTTAATGAAATTCTCATCTCCTGAAGAGTGATTTGGCCTTGATCAACTTGCTTCTTCTTGTTTAGAAATCTAAAATATCGAAACAAGTAAGAAACGGCTCTTAAAAGCTTCAAATATGAAGAGAATCGTTCCATCCATTTGACTATGTTCGTTGTTGAGCCTCCTATAGCAATGAGGATAGCCCTTTTCATCTCCGGTAACTCGTTGGTATGGATGGCAGGGTGAGGCCATTGGTTTTGTGGATATTTTAACCATTTTGGTCCCGCCCACCATAAAGGATGTTTAGGCAATTCAGAGGGAAGTATCCCACGAGAACTGCAATCGGCAGGATTCTCGGCAGTTTTTACATGATTCCATTGAGAACAGTTCGTCATTTCGAGAATCTGAACAACTCGATGAGCGACAAAGGCATTGAGTTTCTGAGAAGGTGTGGACAGCCAACCGAGGACTACCTCCGAATCAGTGAAGAACCTTGCATCTGATATATTCATTTTCTTTATGAGTCTATCACAAGACTTAAAAAGCCTACTCAACAGAAGGGCGCCTGATAATTCTAACCGCGGAATGGTCATAGGCTTTATGGGAGCAAGTTTGGTTTTAGCCTTTATGAGATGGACGTTAGAGGATGATACCGTATAATTGAGGAGATAAAGAACAGCTGAGTATCCCCTTTGAGAAGCGTCACTAAAACCAATAATCATTGAGGATGTGGTATCGATTGGTACAAGGCAACGAGGGATTTTAACTTCAGAGATTTGATGAAGATCCGATAAAAATCGGTGCCAGCGTTGGCATGTTGATGGGGGTCCTTCATCGTCCCAGCCGCAGTTTGAAATCCACATATCCTGAAGAATGGTTTTCGCGTAGAAAACAACAGGTGAAAGAAATCCTAGAGGATCATAAATTCGTGCTATGGCTGATAGTATGGCCCTCTTGGAGGGATGCCAGGATGGACAGCTGATTTCATAACAGAATATATCTTGAGATGGAAACCATTGCATGCCAAGCAGTTTTATTTTGGGTTCCTCTTCGGATGACAAGCTGACGGCGTTGAATTGACACTGAGACTCCTTTAGTGTGCTTAATAACTCTGGGCTGTTGCTAGCCCATTTTCCAAGTTCGAAGCAGCCTTTATTTAAGAGAGTTATCAGCTCCTTCTGAAGAAGTTTCGCTTCAGCTAATGACCTTGCACCAGAAACAACGTCATCTACATAAGTGTCTTCTAGAAGTACCTTGGATGCCAGAGAGTAACAAGCTCCTTCGTCTTCGACAAGCTGCTGAAGTGTTCTTTCAGCAGAAAAGGGAGCAGATGAGGTTCCTTGTGTAACTGTACACAGCTCGTATTCTTCACAGGAGTGTGATGGGTCAAACCGCCACAGTATATGTTGGTACTTTCGATCAGGCTGATGCACTAATATTTGGCGGTACATTTTAACAATGTCCGCCGTGAAGACAATTGTGTGAGTACGGAAGTTGGTTAAGATGTCCCTGATGTCCAATTGGAGTTTTGGGCCAACGAATAAGTGTTCGTTCAATGAGCCGGTGGATGTGTGACATGAGGCATCAAAGACTACTCGTAATTTCTTCTTGCCGTCTTGATGTTTAACTACTGCATGATGAGGTATGGTGTAGGCAGCTGATCCTAAGGGAACTGGCCGCATATGGCCCAAATCTAAATAGTCCTTCATGAATTGATGATATTCCCTTTTTAGAGTCGGATCTTTAGCTAACTTAGCTTCAAGATTCATAAGTCTTTTAAAGGCTTGACCTTGGGTGTTCCTTAAAGTATGGACCGAATCTTTGATGGGTAATGATACAACATAGTGACCCGACTCCATGCGATAATGGGTGTCTCGGAAATGCCTTTCACAATAATCATCCTCTTGAGACTTGACTATAACAGGGGTTACCTCTTCTACCTCCCAAAATTTGGTCATGATGTCTTTTAATTCTCCTTGAGACTGAATGAAAAAACTTGAGGCAGAATTCGCCTTCAAATATGATTTAAAGGGTCCTGCTACTATGAAGCCAAATATGCTGGGTAACAATTTTGGAATGTTGGAGTTGATTGTCACTGGAGCTCCTGTTACAATGTCATAAAACATGTCCCCACCTAATAAGAAGTTTACAGGGCCAGGTTTCCAGAAATCGGGATCAGCTAAAGCATAACCCTTGTAGTGATGTTTAATTGTGCCGGGCAAAGATGACTGAGGAAGTTCACTGGTAATTTCAGTGACAATTACAACCTCTGATGAAAGCTCCTGCGATGAAGTAGCTTGAATGTTAGAGCGAATCTTGCAATTTAATTTTCCCAGTGTGTTAGGTAGATTCACATGTCCGATTCCCGTTATCTTCTGCTTCCTGGGTAGAATCGTGAATCCCAAGTCCCTGGCGCATTCTGCAGTCATAAATGAGATTTGACTGCCACTATCAGTGACAGCTCTGATACTCCTATAGACTCCCTTTGAGTCCATGATTTGAATGATGGCAGTTCCTAATAATATGTCTCTCCCACCGGAGATGCTAGTGAAAGTGACTCCACCATCATTTTGAATATTCTGGGTAGCCACAGTTTGGGGTTGGTGCAGCCAGGTGTGATGTGTTTGATTGCATGTTGTGCATCTTCTAATGGATGTGCAGGCGTTCGTACGATGTTTACCGGATAAGCAATTCTTACAGCCTTGCCAATCTTTTAAAAGGTCTAACTTGTTAGCAGGGGAGGCCTTCTTAAATTGAATGCATTGATATAGGCTATGTGTAGAATTGCAAACGGGACATTGGAACTGACGACTGGTATTGGTACTTTGTTTAAAGTTTGGATGTTGCTTGGAGGGCTTTGATTCGGATGTGGTACCCTCAGCAAATAAAGCACCTTTAGAGTAGGAGACGTAGCGAGGGGATGATGCACTTTGACTTGTATAAGCCTTGCTACTTGAAGATGGCTCACTTTCAGAATAGATTGTGTCTAGGGATTTCCATTCAACCTTTATGTAATCAACTAAATTTTGGTAAGTAGGAAATTCGACATCCGTGTACTTCTTTTCAAAATTTTGTTTTGAGACTGGATCTAAACATCTTAACACCAAAAATGAAAGAATGAAGTCACCAAGATCGGGAATTTGGAGGTGCTTAAGAGAATCGATGCCCTCGATAACGTTGGTGATAAGATTCTTCAAACTTGTGGCGTTAGGGCGTCCAGTGAGTGGCTTAAACTCGTAGACCTTTCTTAGATAGGTGTATGCAAGTTTGCGCTTGTCGTCGTAATGTTCCAGGAGCACCTTCCAAGCCTGTTGATAATTTGACTCTGTAAGACTGACAGTAGCCACTAGAGAACGAGCAGGTCCCTTAAGACACGAAACCAGGAACAAGAATTTTTCCATGTCTGAGATTGTAGTTTCGTCGTGTATTAATGCCTTATACCAATCTCTGAAAACAGGCCATTCTTTGGAATTACCATCGAATTGTGGGAGTTCTATTTGTGGGAGTCTTGCACGAATGGATTTACTCTCATTCAATGCAGAGTTATTGGCAGCTGTTGCGGGCAATGTAGTGGATGCACTAGGATTAATAGGAAATGTAGGAGTGGGATTCATGTACTCTTCATAAATCGCACATGCTTCATAGTAATATTCCCGCACAACCTTGGGCCAGTTTTTCTTCTCTTCCCCAGGAAATTGTTCAGGCATTCCTCGCGAAATATAAAAGCCTTGAAGTTGATCCCATGTCTCATTAAACTGTTGGAAATAAGGTCTAAGCTCCTTATACATCCCTTTAAACAGAAACAACTGGCTAGGATCAGTCTTGATCTTCATTCCTTGATCGCGTATGGCTTTAATCTGACCTGGGATCCCTTTGAGTCTGGAGATGAGAGTATTGACCTCCCGAATGTCCTCTGAGGACAGGTCTTCGATTCGTGGCATGGCGAAAGATGGAAAGATTTCAAGGAGCAAGGAAAAATAAAATTGGGCCTATCAAAACCGACCAACCATGAGAAAATACCAAAATGAAAATTAAATAATATAGCAGAATGCTGAGGACAAGTACAAATTTGAAATACAAATCCTTAAAGTTTTGATATTTAAAGAATGGTATATCAAAAACACATGTTGCTCAACAAATAAACAAGGCACTGCAATCCGGCCCGGAGGACCTTAATGTTGTAGCGGGTAGTGGTTCAAAGTGAGCCGTTCCTATCCCTACTACCATCCCCTAAATGGTTCGAGAGAACAGGGGTTAAAAGAAAATTAAAAACACCGGTTGCAATGACTTGTATATGATTTATTGAGCAACATAAACTAAATAAAATATTGAACCCTTTATAAGATATTTAAATAAACATAAATAATAAATATTCCTTAAATTTAACGTTAAAAAAAGAAAATAAACATTGAAAATAAATTTATCTTATGGTTAAATTTAATATATATAAAGAAAGGGAATTAAACATTTAAAGAAATTTATCTTATATTTAAATTTAATATATATAAAGAAAATAATTAAACATCTAGAAGAAATTTATCTTTTATTTAAATGGAACATATATAAAGAAAAGGACTTGAACATATAGAAGAAATTCTAAGTTAAAAGAATCATTAATTATTTAAATGATGCAGACTATGGTCTGGAATAATTGTTAATTATTAATTAATTTTAAATTAATTATAAAAAAAAAGAGAATAATATACTTATAATAATAAGAATTATTTACATTAAAAAAAAACAGTAAAAAAAATAATTGTCCTAGCCCGGATTCGATCCGCTGGCATTTTAGTGGAATGTTGCGTTGTAACCGTAGCAACTACTCCACGGAGTCAGTTGTCCAAGACTCATATATTTGGCGTCCTTGATTTATTGGAATTATCCCAAATGGGGTATTGTTATGTTTTCAAAACCAAGAAGCATAATAGACATATATAATGTTATTGCAGCTATGAATGTAGACTCACCACTCTTGAATATTTATGAAAGTCCTCTGAGAACTTCATTCAAAGTTGGTGTAGAAATCACCTTCAGCCGAGATGAATCACTGGTAGTCGGGGTTACGATGACATGGTGATGATTATGAAGGCTCTCAGATGCGCCAATTTAATTTTTATGTGGCGAAAAGATTAATAAATGCAGGAGCAATTTAAACATGTGGCCTGGCCATATTGTCCTGTTAAGCTCACTACTGATACGGGGCCGAGGGTAGCCGAGCCAAGCCGAGCGGAACTTAGATGAAATACAGAGGCTAACTAATAATATTTGAACTTAAACTATGAATGTATGTTGCCTCAACAATTTGCATTAACATTATCTCTTTATAAACAAAAATACACATTTACATCTTCAAATATAGAATTTATGTTGTTTATTGGTTCTATTTCTCTCTTTTTAAGATTTCTCTCAAAAGTATCAACTACTAGAAAAGGATTTCTCATTGTTGAGATTAAAAATAAAAATTATTTCGTTTAGACCTTTCTGGTCAAATTCAGGAACGTAAATATGCTTTAGCTCCACCTGACAAACCTATGTAATGTACTGCATAACATATAGTCTTCTTTTTCGTAAATGGCCACCGCTCATGCATGAATGCCAGCAGACACTTCTTTGTGACACATACAGTCTTCTTTTTCGTACATGGCCACACCACTGCTAATGCGCGAACGCAAGTGGATACTTTTTAGTGACACATACAGTCTTCTTTTTTGTAAATGGCCACTGCGCATGCGCGAAAACCAGTGGACAATTTTTTGTGACACATACCATTTTCTTTCTCTTACATGGCCCCTGCGCATGCGCGAACGCTACTGTGCATGCGCAAATGCCAGCAGACACTTTTTTGTAACGGTTTTTTCCAGTTTAGTCACCTCAAAGGTATATTTATGCTAAAATTGTTTTAATAACATTTAAATAAAGATTACCAAATATAATCCCTTATAAATTCTCATAAGGAAGCGTAAAACACTAAAAATAATGAATGGTGATTTTAATTGAGCATTCATTATAGAATGAGAGACTAGTACAGAAGCGTTCTAATTCATGTCTCGACGAGGAAGGGAAATCCTGATAAATTCCCAAACATTATGGTCTTGCGGTTGTGAACATGTGATCATTCTCTCCACATGAACTTTTTCAGACGTAACCCCAAGAAGGCGAGGACCACGACTAGCAAAGCGTTGATGAAGAATATGATGACACAGTCAAAACCAAACACGATAAGGCTTGTGGTGACTTGGACCGTGGAAGTCTACGACTTAAAATACTCAACTAAAATATCAGTTACTATTATTATGTTATAAAAATACTGGTAGATTATTTGGTTAGGGATGTTGGTAGATTGCATCTACCTTGGAGGGAGGGAGGGACAGCTCAAGGCTAAAATCTTAATGATGCTCATTTTTGCAATTTTATATTCAATTTGCTATATTCTTCTTTTTTTAGTGCAATATTTATACATGTGTTTAAAATGTGCTTAAAGGTTGTATTTTCTATGATTATATATTAGAAAAAGTAGAGAGCGTAATGTAAAGGAGTAATGTAATATTTGTTTGCAGGAATTAAAGAAACTCGACGCTGAACAGATAGCCGCGAGGGAAGCAGAAGAATTGCAGAAAGAGCGTCGAGAAATGCAGCAGAAATTGAAGTCTCAAGAGAAGAAAGTGGATTATTTCGAGAGAGCAAAGAGATTAGAAGAAATTCCATTGTTACAACAGAGCTTTAGGGACAAACAGGCGAGTGGTTTATTTCAGGATGGATTTCAGCAATAGATTAGGATTTATAGGAGTTATTTATTTAGCTTTCATTATTCATCATTCTAACGTTTATATTAATTATCCTTTCTTCATCGGCAGGTCGAAGAAAAGAAGCTTTGGGAAGAACAAGAAGCTAGAAGAATTGCTGAATTGGTAGAAGAAAGAGAAAAGGCAGTAGAGACTCGTAAGAGATTAGCTCGAATGCAGGCAGATAAAGAAGCGTTCCTCGAGAAACTATTTGCTGCTCGGAACAAAGTATATCAAGTGAGTGGATGGATAGATTGAATAGGCCTAGATCTAGGCTATTCATGTTCGTATAGCATCTCTATGCTTAATACCAACAGGAAGCAAATATATATATGTGTGTGTGTGTGTGACTTCACAATCTATTTCATTAATACCTGTTCTTCAGATTTTGTTTTTACGGCACTTCGACAACTAGGCCATTAGTGCCGACATCCAGGGTGCAGCGAGGAATTTTCCCGAGCCGTGGGATGAGAAAATTTCTGCCACTGTGGGGGGGGGCGAACCCACCATCTCCCGCTTATGAATCTAAGGCGCTAGCCACTAGACCATGGGAAAACCATTTAGATCTTATTTTGAACAATATAAATACTTTACTGTAAAATGGGGTCAGATTAGTAGATTCTGGTGGGATTGCTACAAACATATATTGTTTATATATTTGTCTGAGAGCGAACAGACAAATATCTAGGTATATGTAAGATTAAGGCGAAATTGGGGAAGGATCAATGGATTCTTCAAGTAACTCTTGCCAATAATACTTTTTACAAACATAATAATGGCTTACCAACGGAGATTCGACCGTTAATTACAAAACTAATAGTATTAATATTGGCAAAAATTATAATTCAATTATCAAAAGATTAAAACTTTAAATTTCATTTGTAATATAAAATTAATATAGAGATTATTTTGGGAGGCTTGCAGGCTTACCCTTCGTGTGAATATGTCACGTCCACTCATCAAATTATGGTAAAATTATCTTCTTCTCCTCTTATTAATCAGTTTTTAGTTTCACCACCATATTTACTTGTCTCCTCTATAATTCTAAAACCCTTTCAGAATATTTCTACAAAGATTGAATGTTTACATTCAAAATTTATGAACCTTAATATGAAATTTAAAAATTAGAATTAGGATCAGGATTCAGTATCATACGATAGCAGACCCGCAAACCTAACCGGGAATATCGAAATGAGGTCCGAAATCAAATACAAAGGATAGAAAGAAAGGGAAGCTATTTGCTGGCGCACACATCAAGACGTTGGGCCTGCAGAACACATCTCTGACGCATATGCCACGACACCGGGCCCGAAAGTGTTAAATGAAAATATCCTAGCAATATACATTTATACCAATTTCTTCAGACTGTACTAATGAGATACTCTTCTCCTTAATCATGATCATATTAGTTCTCTTCTTCATCTGACTCACCAAATATGATTATCTCTTTTTTTTTTTTTTGTGACTAATGCCCCTGTATTCTAATTTTAGGAGAAAATGAGAGATTATGAAAAGAAATTGAATGAAGAAAGGAAAAAACGGCTGGCTGAACGAAGAGAACTTCGTAGAAAAGAAAGACAGGAAACGTGGGAAACGCAGAGAGAGGAGGAAAGGAAGAGGAAAGAAGAGGAAGAGGAGAAAGCTCGAATCGAGGAAGAGAGGATAAGGAAAGAAGAAGAGGAAGCGGCAAAAAGGGCGGAGAAACTCGAAGAGGAGAGGTAGAGTATTATCAAGGTTTAGATATTTATTAGACTTTAATTATCTTATATCTTTCATAAAGCTGGACTATCTTTTAGTCCTCAACTTTATCTATAGCTATGCCAAAAGTAATGGGGTCCGAATCGCCTCATTTTAAATATACATACACACACAAACGCGCACGCACACACACACACGCATATAATCTCATAAAAAATAATTGTTTTAAAATAAATGGAACAATTATATTATGTGTAATAAGTACAGCACAATTTAAATTTTATGTCCATTTATTATTGACTACAAATTTTAGGGTGGGTTATCTGTAGGTTACCACCCTTTTCTAGCCAAGATAGACCTGATGCCTTTCCTTTTTTGAACAAAAATCTACCAACCCTAGTGGGAATCAAACCCGTGACCTTAGACACGGTTTCGTTACAATACAGCAGAAATTACGACCAGTATGAGTATATTGAGTATAGGGTCCGGAGTAAACCCCCCCCCCCATCTAATGAACCGATTTAGTTTATTTTTACAACACATATTTACCTGTAGATTACCACTACGAATACCGAGCTTTGTCGAAATATAACAAAAATCACGGTTGGTAGTGGCGAATTGGTATTGTGGGTCCTGAGTCACCCCCCCCCCCTCCCAATGAACCGATTTAGTTTATTTTTACAACACATATTTACCTGTAGATTACCACTACGAATACCGAGTTTCGTCGAAATATACCAAAAATCACGGCTGGTAGTGGAATTGGTATTGTGGGTCCGGAGTAAACCCCCCCTCCTTATGAACCAATTTAGTTCATTTTTATATCTCACTTTTCTCTCTATATTACCACTACGAATACCAAGTTTTGTTGAAATATAACAAATATTATGGCTGACATGGTCAAATTAGTGTTTTGGGTTCGGGGTAAACCCCCCCCCCCCCTTCCGGTGGGCCGATTTTAGTGATTAACGATCTCGTTCAATCGTTTGCTAATTGAATGCTATATACCAAGTTTCGTGACGAAAAAACAAAAACTCTGGCTGCTATCGTGTTAACAGATATATATATATTGTTATGATTATTTTTTTATAAAATGATTCGCCCAGCGTTGGGCGTCATTAAATGTAAAGATTAATTATTATAAAAAATAAAAAGATTTTAATTACTTTAATAAGTTTTATTATTATAAATTGACTTAATCTCAGGGATAAAAGTTCCGAGTGAATGAATAATATAATATTTATTTTTAGACAATCTTGAGATACCAACACCAATATTAAAATAAATACAAATGACAATAAAAGAATTAACAATTACAAAAAAATAATTTTACCTCTGATTTAATTTACTTCCAATAAAACTTCAATATACTGCGCTTCAGTAATTCCTTCTTCAAGGTGATACGCTTTCTTGCCAGGTCTCGTGCATAGAATGGATATCTTGAAATTCTGGATTCTGTTGTCTTCTCACTCTGTCTTCTATGATAAATAACAATGGACTGCACTCTGTATTCTCTGTGGCTAGCGATAGACTCTAGCTCCGCACTCGACAACTGCTGGGAATAGACTGACTTGACTTGAATCTGTACTCCTCGGAGGATAGCTATGGACTGACTTGACTCTGTACTCCTCGGAGGATAGCTATAGCTCTTCACTCCATGACTGCTGCCAATAGACTGAAAAGGACAGACCCCAGCTCCGCACTCCAGGACTCCAGGGAATCAACTGACGCCATGCTCGGGAAAGTTGGCGTCTCCTCCCACCAACTTCCGCATTATGTTGGTTCATATATGAGATAATAATTATCTTTTTGCAATACCAAATAATTTATCTATTGTCACCTGAATGTACATTTAAAATGTATATATTGTACATCGGTATTGTCCAAAAATATTATTAATTTAAAATGTATATAATACGATGTTATTTGTATATATGGTTTGTGATTTGCGCGGGCTTTCAAACTATCGATGGTTATTTGAATTTGAATATATCATTACAATATATATATATATATATATATATATATATATATATATATATATATATATATATATATATATATATTAAAATAAATAAATTAATTTTAACGGGGGTCATTTTCGGTGTCTACTAGGTAGGATCGATATAGATTTGAAGACATTTTTCAAAAATTCCGTCATGAGTGCAACCTCAATAGCTACTTTCCTTTGGAGGAAAGTGCTAAAAAGAAAGTTTAACCCTGCCTTAGATAGATAGATCCAAAGCCCAAAATTTGAAAATGGTAATCTTTTTAAAGAAATAAATAATGAGTTCTTATTATGGGAAATGATAAGAGATGGCCGGATGAGGGCACTGCTATTTAATCCCATCTAGTAATACCGGCAGGGTTGGACAGCCCCACTACCCCCACTACGGTCTGTAGGCCTCAAAGCCCATGCTGCTTGCTCTCTCGTTGGCATAAATCTAATATATAACCAATGATACAACACAGTAATAAATAGAAAAAGTCTTGCTTTAGTTTGAAATCAATTTGAAAAATGGAAATTTTATCATTGGAGGAAAGTGTTTGATGGAAATAGGCTTGTTGTCTCACATTAAGAGGCAATGCTTACATGTTTGAATATTTTTGTGTAAGCTTATCGTTATCTTGTTATTATGTAGTGACTAGGAAGGCGAAGGGCTAGCTCTGTCCATCTTCTGGTCTATGTCTTCTGTCCTCGACTCATTCATCATACTCTCCGTGATGATGATAAGAAAGGAATGATAAAAATTCTTCTATGGATATGAATTATGGACTGTTTGTCCTCAAGAAGTGTGACTATTGTTTACACAAGTTTTTGTTTATATCTTGTTTTAATTTTCTAATGAGGCATATTTAACTTGAGGATTTGTTAAAAGTCTGTTTTCTGTTTGTGTAGAAAGAGGAACGAGGCATTGAAAAGGCAAGCAGAAATCCAGAGGAAGAGAGAAGAAGAAGCAATCAGGAAGCAGGAAGAAAAGGAGAAAGCTCTTATGCAATCGAAATGGGGAAGCGAGAAAGAAGCCGGTGGTGGTGGTGGCGGCGGGGGTAAACCTGCTGCTCCTTGGAGACCGAGTCAGTCTACAATCCTAATGTTTTTCTTCTTTGCTGCTTTTAATATCTTCATTCATTCCAGCAGCTTTCTTCAGATCAAAATGAGGTTCTATCTATCTATTCTAGATAAGGATTGATGAGGGAGAAGAAGGCTGCTGGAATCCTAGAAGAAATCTCTCCTATTAAAAACTATTTCTCTCTATAAATAAAGGTAGATAATCTGCCCTTCTGATTTATTACATTCTTGGTGAGAGATTATGTGGATATTTTTATAGAATCTTTATTACTTGAATAGGTATAAGCTCGGCTGAGCGGTAGATCACTCGATTCATATACTCGACGAGCCATGTTGAATATTCAGGCACAAACTAAACATTTTTTTTTTCTATTAACATCGTTGAAGGGTGAGAGTGAGGGTGCGAGGCTTCCACGACTCTAAGGGTTAATTCTCTCTATTTATTTATACTTTGCAAGGAATGAGTGAAAGCGCCTCTAGAAAATGAAGCAAAAACAATTTTCTATTCCGAATGTTTAGCCTTAGCGACTAATGAGGATCCTTTATGATTTATATTTTTGGTATTATTATTCCCTGGAAAATATTGGTTTACTAGCTCAGCTTTTATTTTTTAGGATTTTTATATTCTTAGCATTTAGATCTGAACCAAGTTAGTTTTCATAATGGCTAATCTTTACATGTTTTTATTCTTTCAGTTGGTTTTTAAATATTAAACTTGTCTTACTTATTCATTTATCTCCTTCAATGCAATTTGTTTCCTTTCTTATATAGCCATCTTCCACAACTCTTTGACTAGATTAAATCCCAATAAATTCATTCTTATTTTTAAATATCAAATAATGTAGTAATTATATTAATTTTTTAATTTTCATTGATAAAATGTTTTCTGTCATTACTATATATTGACAATTACTTAAATTATCTTTCTCCTCTCATTCATTTATTTCATGATTCATTCCAAAAATATATTAGCTTCCATTTTAAAATACATATTAAATAGGTAAGAAGTATTGTATTATATATATATATATATATATATATATATATATATATATATATATATATATATTGTTATAATATAGAAATAATTAAATTAATATAGCCACACGTTGATGTGCCAAAATGTTATAATATTAATAAAAAGTTTTATTTTTAATAATTTTATTTACGTTACGCCTCTACGTTAGGAGCCAATATAATAAAAATTTTATAATATTTAATTTTAAAAACTCTTTATCTCAGGGGTCGGGTTGGAGTCCAGTAAAGTAAAACAAAGATAATTTTAAATAATAAAAAACCAAAACAAAAGAAAAAAAACTCATAGATAAGTTACATCCAGGCATAGGAATAAACAAGCATTACCTGATATAAAGCCAGCTCGGTATTAACTGCATAGGACAGGATCTTCGTTACAATGTATCTTCATTAACAGGTTGAGCCTAGGCTTCATGAAAACTGATGACTATCTGTGCACTGAACTAGAGCTGCATTAGGAATGGCGTTGTTTCTTTTAAACTGCACTATATGTGACTGTATCTTCTTTTTAACTGAACTGCACTTATGAGATTGTATCTTCTTGTAAACTGAACTGCTTTTAACAGACTGACATGTATGTGACTGTTTCTTCCATTACAACTCAACAGACTGCTCTATGAGACTGGAGCCACCTTTTCACAGACCGCTTGTAACAGACTGAACTTACTTTCATGGCGGGAGCGTCCTACCGGTCTCCAATGCTACCTGTATCGACTGCTAGACAAATATAACAAATAATATTTGCTTATCCCAGCAACGAATCCAACATATCAATGAGCTTTTTTGGATTTTCAGAATTTTCTGTGTTAGTTTTTTAATTTAAAACTTTTAATTTTTGATGAAAATTAATATAAGAAAAATTTATTTGTTTTTTATTTTCCGCAAACCTTGTATTCGTCTTTACCCGCCTTTCTTACCTTTAACGGTTATTCGAATTTAGAACTTTTAATTTCTAATGTAAAGTATCATTACAATATATATATATATTCTTTTTTATCCTAGTAGGCATGGGGTCATTAAAGCAGTCTTCCCTTTTTTTTTTTTTTTTTTTTTTTTTTTTTTTTTTTATTATATATATATATATATATATATATATATATATATATAAAACTATACTATACTTCTTAGATGTATTTATATACACATTTTGTATTATAAATTGTGTCAGTAATGAGGATGTGTTTTGATTTTAGGTCGGCTACGTGAAACAGAAAAGGCTGGTGGCGAGAGAGAACCTGTTAAGAGGGAAGAAACTGCTCCTGTTCCGGCATCTTCTTGGCGGAAGAGGGAAGAAGAAAAGAGGGATGATGATAAAGGTGGAGAAAGGTTTGCAAGACGTGGTGGAGATGAAGATAGATTTGGTAGGCGTGGAGAAGAAGATCGTTTCAGAAGAAGTGGAGACGATGATAGATTCGGGAGGAGAGGAGGTGAGAGAGAAGAGGATAGAGACAGGTTCCGCCGTGGTGGAGACGATGATAGAGAGAGAGATAGATTCGGAAGAAGAGGAGGTGACGAAGATAGAGATAGATTCGCTAGACGAGGCGATGATGATAGAGAAAGGTTTGGTAGAAGAGAAGATGATAGAGAGAGATTTGGAAGCAGAAGAGGTGGAGATGAAGATAGATTTTCTAGAAGAACTGAAAGGCCAGATGAAGATCGTTTCAGAAGGAGTGAAGCCCCGGGCGAACGGAGAACTGAGGTAATGTTCATCTACTATATATTTATATAATACCACTAACTCACCTATCATCGCCCAGCCAGAGCAATTTGAAATTTTGCTTGGACACTCCCTTTACAATGTTTACACTCGCTAAGAAAGGTTCTTTTGATATTAAAATTTTTAAGTATTTTTAGAGGGGTTTGAATTTTTAGTTGTCTTTAAAAACAGCATGCATCACTAGGACGATAACAGGTCAGCTGTTACCATACTGTATCTATTTCATAATATTATTTTTATTTGTGGTTCATTTCAACTATGATGGCAGACCTTGAATTACTTGAAATAAACGGTAATATCGTCCCTCATTGAGTTTACGCTATACATGGTGATGGTCCATCCGAAATAATAATATCCCGAACCCTTATACAGCCTCACCAATCGGCATCCCCATTCAGAACACTTCTTGGTAATGCTCGCAAATATAATGGGTATTTCCAAATGACATCTTGGAAACACAAATTTTTAAATTTTAACATCCATTTATTATTGAAAACAAATTTAAACCTGTACTGGTTAAACTCCTGTTATTGGTAACCTATAGATAGATAGGTTACCTCTTGGTCTGTTTGTCGACACTGGTCTGGAGGCCCCAGTGTCAAGAAACATTATACTTTGAATACTTATCAATTGATGAATAACATGTAGTATGATGGGAACCGTGCTATAATAAACTGCAAAAAATTATAGAGTAGCGTTAATTTGATAATACATTATTTAACGCAATAAAATAACTACTTATCTGCCATGACGAAGTACGGGTTGTTAGCTAGTTTAGAATAAAATTTCTTCCTTTAGATACTCTCTTCATTTCTTCTGTATACTTAAGAGAATAGTTCATACTTTCTGTTAGGTTTTTAGCACTGTTCCTCCATCCCTTCATAGGGAGGAAACTCACTTATGAGGTTCCTCCCTCCTTCCATAAGGAGGAAACTCTCTTAAGAGGTTCCTCCCACCTTCCATAGGGAGGAAACTCACTTAAGAGGTTCCTCCCACCTTCCATAGAGAGGAAACTCACTTAAGAGGTTCCTCCCACCTTCCATAGGGAGGAAACCCGCTTAAGAGGTTCCTCCCTCCCTCCATAGGGAGGAAACTCTCCACCTTCCATAGGGATGAAACTCACTTAAGAGGTTCCTCCCTCCCTCCATAGGGATGAAACTCGCTTATGAGGTTCACCTCATGACATAATCCGGAAGTGCTGATTGGACAATGTCAAGGAGTGAGCCGAATTCGGCTAGTGGCCCCGAATCCCAACTATTCCCTGACTGCTCATTACCTCGATGGCTAACTATCTACGCCTCATTAGAAAATTTCAAGTTTCAGAACCCAACAAAAATAACGATGCTTCAAATTTGTATGTGTGTGAGTATATATTTGTCTGTTCACTCTCCAGCTGGCTCAAAAATTGATTGATTGTAATCCAATTTGACACAAACATACTTTCTGTGATTTAAAAGGTGAAGTTTGTCAGAATCTGTTTGTGTGAAAAAAATTCTTGCCCTTAAAGCTGTTATAAATAAGAGTTGAGTAATGGTGGGAAGATCGATAATAAATCTACATAATCCAACGAGAAATATATTAATGCTCATCAGTTCCTTTAACCCTTTTAGGGCCAATTTCACTGGCGATGTTAAATGACGTTTAGTGATACAAATGATGCCTATTTACTCTCCTAAGAACACCTGTTATGTTGGATTAGCCTAAGATAAATGCAATTTACGGTTTCCAGCATATCCCCATACGGGGATAATGTCCATTAACGACCTGTCTAAGGATCCAGCAAAAATTATACTAAGCTCGCATAAGACTTACAAGTATAAGTTCGCTTTATGGTGTGTGCAAATATCTCTTGAATCATGCGCAGAGCAGTGTATATTTGTAAAATAATAAATTTTTATAAACGTAAATAAAAAGTTCATTTTCCAGCATCTTTACTCTTTTAAAATTACTTCTGGGTATTCCATCTTCTACACTTGTACTTTATGAAACCATTCTAGAATTTGATGATGATAATTCTTCTTACTCATATTTTGACGGGAAAGTATTATTCCAGACCTGCTGTTCTGAATATCTATATTCAAGGGGGTGGGACGGGTACGCATTGCTACCTGAAAAGGTTATTGGTGGTGATTCCTTACTTGGGACAAATAATATACCTATGTGGATAATTCAGGGAATATTTACATCATTGGTAAGCAACTGTAATAACGTCATTTAGAAAGTTTTTCTTTTACACAATATTGAAGATCACGAAAACAATTGTTGGATTTCATGTTCATTAGATCAGCTAGACACCAAGTTGTGCACAAAAAAAAATTCTTGATCTGAAAATAATGTATTTACTACATAATATAGCCAAATAGAAAACAAAAATGTCTATCATTTTTCAATACAATACATTCCAATTTCTTATAACTGATATAAAATCTACGATAACGTAATGTCAAAAAATTAATACAAATTTATTTACAACCAAACCAAACCTCTAACCTAATCGTACTTAACTTAATTTACTATATATTATAACTAAAAAAACATCCATTTACGAAGAATACAGCAAACAAGAAATATATATTTACAAATTGTTGGAACCTATACCTACTTAATATGAATTTGTTTATAATATAATAAAATGTACAACCTAATAATAATAAATTCATTCATTAACAATCATAAAATATAAGTTTCTTTTTTGGGGGGTAAGTTCTTCATAAAACTTACAATTTATGAAGAAGAAGTACAAAAATTCGCCTGTACACTTATTCCAAGCACAAGTTGAACTCTGTAAAAAACGAATATTATCATAGCGAAAAGTCAAACTTGATTTATTATTAGTAAAAACATATCTTAAGTCCACTATAAAAATATACTTACAGTTATAAGTCATAGTCTGGAAGATGAGAGTCAGAAGGAGTGCTAATGTTGAAAGTGTCACTAAGTACCTGAGGTAGGCAGGGTGCTCTGACAGGGCATTATCCCCACATGGGGATGCTAATTGGTGGAATTCCCAAGTAAAGGTAGTGGGGGGGGGCTTGAAGGGATATTCTTACTATTACGAGACTTACTCTATCTACTAGAACTTTTTTTTTTTTTTTTTTTTTTTTTTTTTTTTTTTTTTTTTTTTTTTTTTTTTTTTTTTTTTTATAGGCGCTTAACGTCTAGGTTACCAGCGCCTGGATTTATTTAGTTATTTATTTTTTTTAAAATTAATTGGAAACAAGATAAGAAATCTGGTATTAGATAGAGGGAGGGAAGGAGCAAGTGTGCCCCCACGCCAGACCCCGAGCCCACCGCGGCACCACCAGCCGCGCTGCAGGGACACGGTTTGCCATCTGTACCTCTGACGGTCCACGAAGATCTGGCGGCCAGGCCTGGGGCTGAGGGTGTGCATGGTTGGACCAGGCCATCCACACCCTCCAGGCTGGCATCCGAGTCCCCACAACGCTGACCAGACGCACCACAATGGACACGGCGGACCCACGCGGGGATGCGCATTACTCTTTGAAAGTTATTATTTTAGATTATCTTCTATAGATCATCAGGATAACATGTGTTTGATATCATTATTATTATATAAGTATAGCATTAATGATGAGCAGCAAGTTAAGATTATATTTTATTGTAATATCCGATTTCTTTTAAGTATTCAATTAAGTTATTTATATTTGTGGCCGTATTTCCTAGCAATGCGTCTATTGTTGTTGGCAGATTAAATTTCTGGCGTAAACGGTGAAGTGCAGGGCAATCTAAAAGTATGTGAGCAACTGTAAGTGGTTTCTGACATTTTTGACATTTTGGTTGTTCGTCTTTTGATATTAGATAGCTATGTGTAAATCTACAATGCCCAATACGGAGTCTGGCAACTACAACCTCTTCCCTTCTGTTCTGTCTTATGGACGAGTGCCATTGCTTCACTGTATTTTTTATAACTTTCAATTTGCTCGGTGGGCTTTCCTTCCACATATTTAACCAGCTTTCAGAGAGTGTTTTCTTTAAGGGTAACATGAGGTCTTTTGGTGTAACAACTGTGTGTATAGGCAGTTCTAGTGTTAGTGCAGACTTGGCTGCTTCATCAGCTAGCTCGTTTCCTCTGATCCCAACATGGCTTGGGGCCCAGAGCAGCAGGACAGACTTTCCTATTTCTTCAAGCATCGTTATTCGTTCTTGCACTGAATTAACCCCAGGGTGGTTGGAGTAAATATCGTCCAATCCTTGCAGTGCGCTCAGGGAGTCCGTTACAACGACAATATTAGCTTTGGATGTCGTCATGCATTTATACAGACCGGAAGAAATAGCACATAACTCAGCTGTATATATATTAGAGTATTTGTGTAGTCTAAATTTGTAAGTGGCATTTGATGTGACTACAGCGTATCCAGTTGCATGTTCGTTCTTAGATCCATCGGTATAAATGAGTTCGTAGTCTGTCAGATCACGCATTATTTCATCTAATTTTTGTTGGTACCAAGACGCGGGTGTTTCATCTTTCTTCAGCCTGGACAGTGAGACGTTGTACTTTGGCCTGGCCCTCCTCCAAGGGGGTATATGTGTAGAATTGTTTTCTGGTTTAGTTTGTTTAATTGCATCTAAAGCAGCTGATATCCTGTAGGACATTGGTTTTGTAGCGGAATTGTTTTCATTGAATTTTCGGGAGTATTTTGGTTTAAATAAATATGGATAAGCAGGGTTCGCGGGATTGAAGTATATTCTAGACGCATATCCTATTGCTAGTTTTTGTCGTCTAAATAGGAGAGGGGGGATTCCTGCATCGGCACAGAGTGATAACACAGGGCTGGTACAGAAGGCGCCTGTTGCAGTCCTTATTCCAGCATGGTGAAGAGCATCGAGGCGGCAAAGAGTTGTTGTTTTGGCAGAGGCATATATAAAAGACCCATAATCTATTTTTGCACAAATAACGGAATTATAGACTCTAAGCATTGTGGTTCTATCAGAGCCCCATTTAGTTCCGCTAAGAACCTTTAGTAAATTTAGTTTTTTCGAGCATTTTTTGCGTAGACTTTCAACCTGGGGTTTCCAGGTTAGTCGCCTATCAAAAACGAGTCCCAGAAATCTGCAACTTTCCGCATAGGGTATGATATTATTGTTCAGAGTGAGTGGGGGGGAATCTTGGGAGTTTCGTTTCCTGGAGAAATGAACACATTTCGTTTTTTCGGGCGAGAATTTCATCCCTGTTGATTTGGCCGTTCTTGAAATTCTTTGGATAGCCTCCTGAATTTTTTGCTTTATTTGCATGATATCCTTATCTCGACAAAATATGGCAAGGTCGTCTACATACTGAAATATTTTAACGTTCCTTGGTAGGCTCTGGGCAAACCCTGTTGTAGCGAGAGTAAAGAGTGTAGTGCTCAAGACGCAACCTTGTGGCACTCCATTGAACTGTTCATAAATTCGGGATGTCACGTTCCCAATGCGGACCTGGAATTTTCGATCTGCTAGAAAGTTTTTCACAAAAGTCGGGAGGGAGCCTTTGAAGCCCATTTTTTGCAGCTTTTGTAATATTCCATACCTCCAAACTCGGTCATAGGCTGACTCTGCGTCAAAGAACACTCCGATGCCTTCTTCTTTATTTAGGAATGTATATTGGAGTTCAGCTTCAAGTTGGACGAGGTGATCAATTGTGGATCTTCCTTTGCGAAAGCCACTTTGGATTTTAGGAATCATATTATTATTTTCTAGTACCCACATTAACCTTTTATTGACCATCCTTTCAAGAACTTTACAGAGGCAACTAGTTAGTGAAATTGGTCTATAGTTTCCTGCTTTCCGGTTGTCTTTTCCAGCCTTTGGTAATGGAATAAGTTCTGCAAGTCTCCAGGAGTCTGGGAACTGTCCCCGTTTCCAACAAACGTTGTACAGTTTTAAAAGCCAGCGGCGTGTTTCGTGTGGCAAATTTTTTATCATTAAGTAGTGGACCATGTCTGGTCCTGGAGATGAGCCCTTGAGATTTTTAAGGATATTAGTGAGCTCCCAGTCTGAGAAAGGAGTATTGTACATTTCGGAATTGTCACTTGTGAAATTTATGGGATGCATTTCTCGTTCCTGTATATGCCTTGAAAATTCTTCATCATACTCTGCATTAAATAGATTTGAGTAGTGGGACCCAAATCCGTCGGCCACTCTTGCTGGATCACTTAAGAGCTGGTTGTCACAGAGGAGTGTGTAGGGGTGCGATTTATTTTTTCCTTCAATATTTTTTATAGCGCTCCAGACTTTTCTAGCTGGTGTGTCTTTATTCAAGGAGGCTGTAAAATTTCGCCAAGACTCGATCCTTGCTTGATTGAAAATTCTACGGCACATTGCACGCTGCCGTCTAAATTCGGTTAGATTATCCGGAGTCATATTATTCATAAAGTTTCTAAGAGCTCTCCTGCGGTTCTTTCTAGCTAATTTGCATTCCTCATTGAACCATGGGACAGGGGGCCGTCTAGGTACATCTGAGCTCATGGGTATGCTCTCATGAGCCGCATTCATGATTACGTCTGTAATGAGGGAGTTTGCGCTGTTTACATTTATGTTTTCGGGTGATTGTTGTGGCGGTTTGGCTAGCTCTGTAAACTTGCACCAATCTGCTTTATTTATGATCCAAGTTTTCTTCTTTTTGTTCATTTTAAAGCTTCTTGTAATAGATATTTTTATAGGGAAATGATCACTTCCATGGAGTTCTTCCAGAGGCAGCCATTCAGTCTGAGTGAAAAGGGGTGGAGATATTGCAGCAATATCAATGGCTGAGTAAGTCCCATATGAAGAGCTTAAGTAAGTTGCTTCTCCTGAGTTTAGAAGCACTAGATGGTTAAGGTCGAGGGCTTCTTCTATAATATTACCTTTCGAGTTGGTGGTATCCGAACCCCAGATTATATTGTAAGCATTTGCGTCGGCCACAAGCAAAATAGGTGCTGGGGTCTGCCTAATAATACTATTCAAGTCATTGAGGTTTAATTGTAAATCTGGGGGAAGATAAATATTAAGGAGAGAGAAAGGGATTTTTGAGTGGATTCTGGTTGCTATTGCCTGTAAATTTGTCTGGAGTGGTATAGGATCGGAAAGAACCGACGAACTAATCGCGTTCATAACCCCACCATGCCCGCGAGCACCCTCAGATCCGTCTCGGCGGTAAATATCAAATCCTCTTAAGGAGAAATTGTCACTATTGCGCAGACGGGTCTCCTGGAGAGCCAGACAGATAGGATCATACTCTTGTATAAGGAGCTTTAAGTCGTTAAATCTAGATCTTATACCATTGCAATTCCATTGTAAAATAGTCATACATTTGTGTAAAAGTAATTAAAACGCCTTTTAAAATAATAGGAGAGGTTGAATATCATGTGTAACATATAAATGAAGTTAATAAAAAATATTAAAATTTTATGAGTGATATATATTGAAAAAGGTGATAAGAATATTGTAGCAAGCGGAGAAAAATAATTTGAGTGTGATATGTAACAGCTACCACAGTAATAACAACAGCAATAATTTTCATTATTACAATTGTAGCCAGTATTATACATACTAATAATTTTAATTGAAAAAAATATTTTTAATTGCTGAAAATGTATTATTGATATTAAAAGATAGATTTCATATATCCAATATTTATAATTGAAAATATGTATATATGTGTAACAATCGTAAATATAAATCGGAGTTAGAATTGCTTCGTATTTATTAAAATACTTTATTTGATTGAGATATATTTTTAATATCCAGCTGTAGATATCTATAGCTATGTGAGAGACTAGCCTAAGCCTCTTGTAGTATAAGAGATAGGAATAGGTGCTTATCAAGCTAGGCATTGTTCTTATCTCTATTATGAGAGGATGATCGGCTTCGTGTTTTAGCTGGGTTACTCTTATCAGGCTGTTTCCTTCGCCTGTTTAAAGTATCTGTCCACCTGTCATCAGACGTGGTGGGGTGGGGCGAATTTATAGTGGGGGGAGGGGGGTCAACCCCTGACTGCAGGGGGGGTGGGAGTGGGGGTGATGTTGTAGGGGGGGTCGGGTTGGGATGCAATGGGGGAGGGGGGGAAGGATCGGGTAGAGAGGAGGGAGGGAGGGGATTGGGGGACGGGTCAGGTAAAAAGGAAGTGGGAGGGGGGGTTGGATCAGGTAGAGGGGAAGGGGCGAGGGGAGGGGGGAGGGAAGGGCACTGCTCTGTTGGGTGGGGGGTGTGGAGTACGTGGGGGGTTATAGTAGACCCCGAAATAAATGTATCCGTTTGGATAGAAATCGATTTTTTTACAACACCACTACTGTGGCTGGCTAATGACGTAGTTGCTAAGTTTTGATTATTATTTGCTACCATAGCATACGATTTAGAAAATGTTGGCGCTTTTCTCGCGTTATAAATTTTCCTCGCTTCAGCTGGACTTTTATCTTCGTTTATTTGAATAGCTTTGATTTCTTTCTCTTTCAACCAAGTGGGACAGTCGCGAGAAAGTGGGGAATGGTTCTGTTTACAATTAGCACAGAAGGGATCATTATTGCAATTTTCATGTTCTTTGGAACTGCACCTCTTACAGACTTTCACCTTACAACCCGTGGTCGGGTGGCCGAAACGAAGACATGAAAAACATCGTAAAGGGGCAGGGATATATTTACGAACAGGTAATGTTAGATAACCTGCTTTGATTTCTCTAGGGGTGGTGGGGGTAGAGAAGGTTAATATGTAGGAAGGTGTAGGCACAGAGTTGTTATCTTTCTTTGAAATTATCTGTTTTACCTCTATAACGTTTTGATTATTTAAATTAGAAAGTATTTCTGGGGGTGGTACACACATTAACTCCATACTTCTAATTACCCCTTTGCTTTTATTTAGCGAAATATGTGGTTCAGCAGTTACGGGTATTTGTTCATTTAATGACCTAATTTTTAATAATTTGTTTGCTTGCGTATCATTAAACACCTCGACAAGTACAGACCCGTCGCGTAATTTCCTTACAGCTTTAACTTTGCCTGCTTGACTGTGAATCACTTTTCCTATTAAAAAGGGGGACACATTGCTGAGGGTACCTTCGCCTTCTTTTTTAATTTGAACAAATTTCACTGTTTGTGCAACATAAGTATAGTTTTGTTCATCCCGCTGCAGCGGAAAAAGTTTCTTCCGTCGCTTCGGGCTTGGGGATTTTTCCATCCCCAAGCCTGGAAAACTACACACACTCAACTTAAAAATAAAATAGAAAACAAATAGAAAATGGAAGAAAAATAATAAAATAGAATAGATGCTACAAGTAAATAAGGGAGTGCGATAAGGTGTACTTATCAGAAGCCTTAATCCGCAGGAGCCTAGAGCAGGTAGATCCTCTCCTGATGACTGCCAGAGCAAGACTGTCTACTAGAACTGATTGGAACATCTTGACACAAACAGCGTACCTGTAAGAGATGTTTTCATCTCCATCCCCATTCGGGAATAAGACCCTATAACGGGTTAAGAATATATTCAAAAAAATCAACTTTTTCCTTATTCTCACTAAAGTAAAGCGTTTTTAACCTTGTGCAAAGAATTTAATTTTTTTTTTTTTTAAGCCTTATGGAATTATTTTTAAGCGTGGAGTCGATAAAGCAGTAATCTTACATTTTCAACTACTTCATTTTATTTTGCCGACATGTTTTGTGCCTCTTGAGGGAACTACTTGTCAGGAAGTCCTATCACCTTTCTCAATGAAAGCCTTCTAATGATTTCATGCCTCCAAACACAGTAATAGTTTTAAAGATATTATTTTCTAATATACTTCAATGAAATGTGTGTGTTATCTGTTCAGGGCGGTGGGATTGGGAGCTGGCGTAGAACTGGTGCTACTTCTAATGATACTCCTGAATCACAAGAATCCATCCCGAGGTAATGTTTGCCATAGCTTCGGTTACTTGTAGAAATACAAAGCCAATTATAATACTTATCTAAGATAGAATATTTAACTCATGAAATAGGTTTATTTCTGACGTGTTGTACTGATTGTGATACTATTGATTGTTGTACTAGACGTGGCGAGAGAGAGGAGAGGAGAACGGAGAGAGATAGAGGAGGTGTTGATGATAAGAAGGAATGGAGACGTAATGATCCTCCTCCCTCAAAGCCGAGTCAACCTCCGTCATCTGCGGATAAAGGTATTGTATAATTCTTCAGCGCTACTACTAGTACTACAGCCTCTCACTCCCTTCTCTTTTTTTTTACAAAAATAGATCATGCTGACAAAATATAAAACGTAATTATCCCAAAAATGCTTTGACATCTCCATGTTGCCCTTATGTTTGGTGCACCTAGTATGAATGAATGAATAAAATACTTTATTCTGTGGCTTTGTACCTTAAGAATAGCAAATACATTTTCTTAGGCGAATACACAAATTAAAAAATATAAGTCTAACTAAGTAAAAAAACAAATGAAAAAAAAAAATGAATTGGAATGCTATTTGTAAAACCTGCAATAATAAATGTTTGCACTACGCTGTCCCAAGGTGCTATACCATTGGGAATGAACGTACCGCTGTAATGCTGGTGCTGATTCACATGAATGGAGTGGACTGTATTTCGGGATATTTGAAAGTATGCACGGATATGAAATAAATTAAGTGTAATAATATTATGTTACATGTTTCTATGAGTGGGGGGTGGCCGAAAAGGGTTATAATATTGGTTAATGTGTTAGTGGGTTTTGAGGTTTATAAAGGGGGGTTTATATTAAAATAAATTGATGTCTGGTCCATGCGGTCTGCTGAAGCAGGAGTAGGCTCTCATGTTGGGATAGTTGTGCTACTCACTGTGGGGTCCTTTCTTCTCTTCCTCCTCCTCCATGTTGCTCTCCGGGTTGCTTGTGGTCTCTACTCGACCATGGCCAACGCTATGTGCTTTGGTAAAAGGATGCACATGGTGTCCACAGCATACATTAGAAGTTGCTAATGGAGTCCTGGGCCCTTTTTTTTTAACGGTCTCCAGCATTTGAACTGCATGGAGGTAGCAGATGAACATATATAGACGCAACCTCTATGGTGAGCCAAGTGATGACGTCACAGGTTGGCTGCTATGGGGGTTTACATCAAACAAACCGCCCACCTAAATTTGACCCGGTTAAATTTAAATAAGGAAAACAAAACTTAAGTTATGGAGCATACAAATAATAAACATCACATGGGGAAAAACAATAACAATGACAAATGATGAAAGAAGACGATCACTGCATCGCTTATAAAAAAAGATAAATAATTACTTAAATTTAACAAAATAATAAATTTAATTGCTTCCTTCAGTTACCCTACTGAAATAAATAAATACATGAATAGTTACCAAAACATGGTAGACGACAAAAATTAAAAGTTTAATTATCCTTGGACTCCTTGTCCTCGGGAAGAAAAAGGGGGACAAGCGATGACACTGCTCTGGTAAGGTGACTGCCGGAAGGAGTCCTGACAACTACCGAGCGCGTAACACCGTCTCTACCCGGAAAGGTTTCGACGACTCTGCCGACAGGCCAGTGGCCAATGGCTGGGCGTTTCTCGACGAGAATGACCAAGTCACCAGGCTGAAGATCAGGGGTTCTTCGCGTCCATTTGGACCTTTGTTGAAGGGTGTGGAGATATTCCCTTCTCCACCTAGGTAGCTCAACCTGATAACGGCCGTCCTTCGTGCGGCTGTGCGGGTTCTGAAAATGCTGCTCACACATTTCGTCTTTTGTTTTGATGCTGGACGTTGAGAGACAAAACAGAACGCTTGTTTCCGGGCTCTCGGTGGCTTCTAGCTTCCCCGAGACCACAAGTCCAAAAACTGAAGGTGTAAGGTACAAATCGCCGACCTCGGATTTTATTGGAGCTCCGTTGATTAGCTGTGGGTATAGATCACTGCCAATCAAAGCATCCACTGGAACCGATTTGGCAAAATCCTGGTCCGCTAGCGGGAGAGATGAGAATCGCTCGTAGACATTTGGAGGAGCTGGGAGATTGGGCAGCGCTGAGGTGATCCGTTCGACGATCAAAACTTTGGTCTTATATTCCTTTGGGGAGGAATATGGCTTGATCACACAGGTCGCAGTGCTTAGGGGTTGAGCGATTTTGGAACCCCCGAGTCCACACACGTTTCCTACGAATGCTTCAACGGGCGCCCCTATCCGACTGGCTAGTTGCCTAGTGATAAAAGTGTGTTGGCTGCCGGAATCCAACACGGCGCGGATGGGGTATAGTTTTCCCGTTGGGGATTTGATGAGTGCTTGTACAGTGCCCAAGAATACTAGTCCGCCCGAATATGCAGGTTCTTCGGCTGAGGATTCGAAGCCAATGAACGCATCAGGGATTTGTGGATTGGCAGGTTCTTCATATTTTGTTCCATTTTTACTTGATGTTTTTGTAGCAGCTACCTTTTCCTCGTGTATAAGACTATGATGCCTTCCATTGCAAAATCTGCACGAAAATTTCGACGGGCAGCAGGCACTATTATGCCCTTCGCGAAGGCAGTTGGAGCATCCCTTCCAGGCGGCAACGAACTCCGATCTTTGTTCAACCGCGAGAGACGCAAATCTGATGCAAAATGATAAAAGATGTCTGCCTTGACAATACGGACATTGGCCCGAATGCGCCTGGAAACTGCGCGACCTTGTGGGAATCGCAAAATGACGCCTTTGACCTTGTGGTGAATTTGGAGCCTTGTTTCCTGGAATGTTTGTTCTAGGTGATGGGCTGCGGCGGTTAGTATTTGTCACATGAAACGATACACCATTATATTTTGCAGACCACCGATTGGGATATTTAGCCCTTGAATCGCCTTTTGGGCGCGATTCAGCAGGCATCGACGACGCTGACGACTCTACGTCTCTTGATAACTTAAATGCCATAAGACGTTGGCGCACAAAGTCTATGACGTCCGCGGCAGATGGCATGGCTTTCGGGTCACTGCGAGCTAGCTCGAACTGCCTCCGCGTCTCCGTGTTAAGAGAGCGGAGCGCTAGCTTAGAAAGTATGAAGTCCGCTGGATTGGCAAGATTGAGAGACAAGAACCCTTCGATGCTGTCACCGACCTGAGTCAGAAACTGCTCATATCGCTGACGTTCACCTAAGTTGCCTTTACAGTCGCTGTCAAGAATCCGCTGCAAGTACATGCTGGCCAGAACACGAGGGTTGTCATATGCTTCCGTAAGTTTCTCCCAAGCTAGCTCGTATGATTCTTCGACTTTAGGGAACCGGCAAATGAGGGAAAAGGCTTCTCCTTTTAGGGCTTGCATTAAATAATGTAGCTTGTCAACTTTCGGCAATCTGGTATTGTTGTGGATGAGAGATACAAATGAATCCTTAAAACTCGTCCATTGAAAAATATCTCCTGAAAAGCTGGGGATCGATATTTTGGGAAGTTGAGCTCTGTCAGATCCGCTTAAGTTCAAAGCGCCAAGGACTTGACTGAGGTATTCGGGAAGCATAGTTTGACGAGCATCCCGGGGTTCTTCCTTCGCTTTGAGGTGGGAACGCAGAGCGCGAGCGTTAAATATCTCGCTCTGCACTTGGTCGTAGTGCTCCTCCCAAGCCCTTGAGGGAAATTGATCTGGCTTGTCTATCAAGACGTGGATCCTATCAAGCTCATCCCAGGTTTCTTGATAAGACGCCCAATGTGCTTCGGCTGAATCGTGGTGCACGAGAAATAGATACGTTTGCGAATCATCAGCGATGGCGGCTTTCCGTACTGTGGACAAACTGGTAATGTTTCTCTTGAGAGACCGCAACTTCCGTTCAAGGATCTTGATGTGAGAGTCGTAATCAGGGATAGACTCAGGCATGGTTGAAAATTCTTCTATCAATAGAGATGACTTGAAAGTAGAGTGTAAAATGATTAAGATACTACAACCCATCGAGCAAAGAGGAGAGGAGAGAAGAGAGAAAGCAAGACCATGAGGAGAAAAATGTAAAAAAAAGAGTGCAAATGATGAGCATCACGAACATTCTATAGAAATAAAATAAATAGAAAATTGTATAATGGCTTTAAAGTAATAAAGCAGTAAATAATAGCACCAATTATTGATTCAGCAAATTAATATATTTAATGATGTCAACAAGCAAAGCAAATAATTATTATAAACTAATAAATTGACCTAAGTAGGCAAGAAATAAAGTAAAGGCATGACAATGATGACGTCACGCAGAGGATGACTGTGCAGCACGGAGAGTTCAGAGAGCTGTAAAGAGACAGACCTCTCTGTTGAGGCAGTAACCTGCCCAGATATATGATAACAACTGACATTAGCACATTGTGTTCTGTACTAAGTTATTTGCTCTTTGCTAAGTTAAAAGTGTTGACAATCATTTAATAGTGACTAAATCATTGTATATAAGAATAAATAAGGTGCTAAAGGACAATTGATAATGTCAAATTAATTATATAAAGATGATAGCTGCACTATGTAGGCAGAAATGACTAAGTATTGTAACTTATTATTATCTAATTAAATAGATACACAGAAAATTATAATGACAAAGATGAGTATTTTATTTATTTAAATCCATATAATTGTTGAAAATTGCAAACCGCAAGGCTTAATGAATGCTGAGTGAATAACTATTCACCTTTATTAATCGCTTAATGGAGAATTGGAACTTAAGTCAGGTAAATAAAGAACTTAGATGATTATAACTTATGATTATATCCAGGCAATATTGAAAATTGATACAAAGCACTAGCAATGAAAGGTAAGTGATTTTGCTAGGAAAAGCAGTGATAGAAGTAAGCTGAATGATTATTACAAATTTTTTACCAAAATTATCACAACATTGTAATAAATTAATTAAATTGTTGATCAATTTATAATCATCTGATTAAAATGTTCATTAATTTCTAAAGGTTTACTCAATTTGATTAATATTCTTAACAGAACTCATTTACCAGATTGAGAGATACTATATGTTTGATAATTAATGTTTCTTTTCTGCAGAAACATCTTAATATAAACATTAAATAATACAGTTTGCCTCAATGGAGAAAAAAAAATTAATAATTAACTGATAATAATGAAAGCAAACTCTGAAGTACAGTAACTGCACTTGCAACTGTTGAAAGTTGCAACTTGTATCCTATAATCTATTAACTATGCAAGTTAAATAAAATAAAGAGCTTTAAACACTAAAGTAAATAGCATTTTTGGTTCTACTATTAAAGATATGCCTAATATATACACAATAATTAATATTACTGTTAACTGAAGCAAACAAAGTAAAAAATGTAAAATTATTTGAGAATCAATCATGTTGATAATTCTAATTAATTAAAATTACTGCGATGCAATGATTTACAAGTAGGATTGACCTAATAGGAGCAATATATGAAAATAATAATTCTAATAATGAAGATTATGCAGACAATGATGATGAAGAATAAACAAAATAAATTGAGAAAGCTCAGTAAATATGTTTTTAATTTTGAACCCAATTGTTGGGTTAATTCTATCCGGCCCGGAGGACCACTATGTTTGCACTACGCTGTCCCAAGGTGCTATACCATTGGGAATGAACGTACCGCTGTAATGCTGGTGCTGATTCACATGAATGGAGTGGACTGTATTTCGGGATATTTGAAAGTATGCACGGATATGAAATAAATTAAGTGTAATAATATTATGTTACATGTTTCTATGAGTGGGGGGTGGCCGAAAAGGGTTATAATATTGGTTAATGTGTTAGTGGGTTTTGAGGTTTATAAAGGGGGGTTTATATTAAAATAAATTGATGTCTGGTCCATGCGGTCTGCTGAAGCAGGAGCAGGCTCTCATGTTGGGATAGTTGTGCTACTCACTGTGGGGTCCTTTCTTCTCTTCCTCCTCCTCCATGTTGCTCTCCGGGTTGCTTGTGGTCTCTACTCGACCATGGCCAACGCTATGTGCTTTGGTAAAAGGATGCACATGGTGTCCACAGCATACATTAGAAGTTGCTAATGGAGTCCTGGGCCCTTTTTTTTTAACGGTCTCCAGCATTTGAACTGCATGGAGGTAGCAGATGAACATATATAGACGCAACCTCTATGGTGAGCCAAGTGATGACGTCACAGGTTGGCTGCTATGGGGGTTTACATCAAACAATAAAATAAAACATATGTGCAGACATATTAATAAAAAAGTCCGTCACGCAGGAGCTGCATACCTAAGCACTTTCCTGAGACTTGGTTAGAGGCGAGTGCATTCCTGAATAATTTGCTTAAAATAACCTATATAGATAAATAAAATAAAAACATAAATTGTTCTGCTCTTTTGCTTTTATGAGAAGCTGTTTCAATTATTAATTTTGTAATTAATTTCCTTCCAGAGTTTTGTGTATGCGTGTAACTACACTATGTAATAAATACACAAAGCTTCACATATTCATCTATTGATCTTGATGAGTTTTGCGAACCTACGTTTGGCGGGAGAATTCAATTCAAACATAGTACAAAGTAACACCCCCCTCCCCCTTCCAATAGACCGATTTAGTTCATTTTCACAACACTTCTTTCTTATTAGATACCGAGGACGTATAACAAGTTTTGTAACACTACAACAGAAATTAGGACCGGTATAAGGAAATTAGTAATTTCTGTCCGGAGTATCCCCCCCCCCTTATAGTCAACCAATTTAGTTTATTTTTACAAGAAATTTTTCTCTTTAGTTGACCACAACGAATACCGAGTTTCATTGAAATATAACAAAAATTATGGCGGGTATTGACAAATAACTACTTTGGCTCCGGAGTAAACCCCCCTTCCGGATGGAACGATTTTGTTTGTTAACGAACTCGTTCAATCGTTTGATAGGGGAATACTACATACCAAGTTAGTGGCGAAAAAACAAAAACTCTGGCCTGTATCGTGTTAACAGACACCTAGAGAGAGAGAGAGAGAGAGAGAGTGAGAGAGAGAACTTTTAACTGGGGTCATTTTCGATGTCTACTAGGTAGGATCGATAAAGATTCGAAGAAATTTTTCAAAAATTCCGTCATGAGTGCAACCTCAATAGCTACTTTCCTTTGGAGGAAAGTGCTAAAAAGAGAGTGATGAGGGAGGGTGGAGCAATGATGGAACTATATACAGGGGGGATAAGATACAGGGGGGGGGGGGATGAAATACAAGGGTGTATCGTAGGTTAATGGCAATACTCCAGGGCGTGGAACTAGACAACAAATGTAGTTCTACGCCATCAACCATACTTTCTAGCCCACTCCGTTACACACATATATCGTTCTAAAGGGTCTTTAGAAAAAAAACACGTGTTTTTTGTTGTACAACTCCAATATTCTCTGTTTGTACACATTATTTTTCTATGTTTCATTACATTTTAGCACTTTCCTCCAATGGAAAGTAGCTATTGAGGTGGCACTCATGACGGAATTTTTGAAAAATTTCTTCGAATCTTTATCGATCCTACCTAGTAGACACCGAAAATGACCCCAGTTAAAATTTATATATATATCAATATATATGTGTATATATATATATAGTTATATGTGTCCGTTAACACAATACAAGCCAGAGTTTTTGTTTTTTCGCCATGAAACTTGGTATATAGTATTCCCCCATCAAACGATTGATCGAGTCCGTTAACCAACAAAATCGGTCCATCTCGAGGGGGGTTTACTCCGGAGCCAAAGTAGTTATTTGCCAATAACAGTCGTAATTTTTGTTATATTTCAATGAAACTCGTTATTTTTTGTGGTCAACTAAAGGGACAAATGTGTTGTAAAAATAAACTAATTCGGTTCATTAGGAAGGGAAGGGGGGTTTACACCAGACCCAAATTACTAATTTGCTCATACCGGTCGTAATTTCTGCTGTATTGTAACGAAACGTGGTATACGTCCTGGGTATCTAATAAGGAAGAAGTTTTGTAAAATAGAACTAAATCGGCCTATCGGAAGGGGGGGGATTTACTTTGTACTATGTTTGAATTGAATTGAAACAGGTGTTATTTATGTTTTTATTTTATTTATCTATATAGGCTATTTTAAGCAAATTATTCAGGAATGCACTCGACACTACCCAATTCTGAGGAAAGTGCTTAGTCATGCAGCTCCTGCGTGGCGGACTTTTTGAAGTTTGCATTAAATTTGCTTTAAGACTAATGCACATCTAATGGGTGGAGTGAATAAAAGCTAGAATCTAACAGGTAGAATCTAGCCCTTAGATTTAGCATTTCCTCAATATGGAGTGAATAAACAACAGCTACTTATAGGTAGCAACATCTAAGTAAGTTAGTCTCATCTCCTGATAAACTAAGGAAATTCTAAGGGTAGCTGTTGCTAACCTCTAGCTGCAGCTAGGATTCCTACCTCCCCTGTCTCATCACTCTTCCTTCCTCTCAGGGTTTGTTGCTTGTCTCTCTCTCCTCATGCAACTGTCGACACGCATGGGCCCTATTAGGGGGGGGGGTCTGCAGTCCCCTCCGAAATCGGTAATGATTTGTCAAAAAAAAACGAAAACATAAAAAAAATTAAATGATACCACTTTGGTCAGAAAAAATAATTTCTTTTTGGTGCAATATCATTTTAATTGGCTAACTATTCCAAGATCTAGATTGATAATATTCCATACCCCCCAAAATGCTCTCAGCCCTCCCCTCAAATACTCCCAGCCTCTCCCGAAATTATTTTCTATATACGCCCATGCCGACCTGGATCGGTCACTTTTTATAAATGTATTATTCAATGATCCTGTGGCAATGGAAAAATCTTAATTACTAGCTGCTATTAAAGAAAGAAAACCTGCTTGGGACAGCATTAGTAATGAATTTTCCATAAGGCGAAAGGTCACTCTTGCACAGTTAAATAAGTTGCTGAGTAACATTAAATCAAGCATAAAGAAGAAAAACAACCAAAAAGCCACCGGCAATAAGCCTATAAAATTGAAGCAGTAGGGGAAAGATTTATACAATTTATTGATAAAGGGCAAAAATCCCTGGAAGAATTCAAATGGATTCACCGACAAGCGTCTAACGAGGAAGTAGGGTAGTAGGTGTTAGTTTCAATAAAAAATTGAATAGAATAGAATAATAGAATACAATTTTTATTTGTTAAAGATTTACAATCTTGTACAAATCATACATATATAAATAAAAAATAACATTTCACCCACATGAGTCCGGTTAATCATAACTCTACAATTATTTGTAATAAAAAAACAAAAAAACAAAAAGAACTAAATAATGATACTTCATTGCGTTTCAAATTATTTATCTTTACATTTTCAATAAACCACAAAAAATAAGAAGAATAACATAAAAGAAAAAGCAAACAAAAAAGAAAACAACCTTTATGAATAGTAGAAGAAAATAAATGAAAAAACAAAACAAAACAAAAACAAAAAAAAAACAAAAACAAAAAAAGCGATTAATTGAACTGGCCATAGTCATAGAACTGGATTGTTGAGTGGATCATCATTGTTTAAAGATTTGAGTGAATTTGATGCTGACATTATGAAGCAGTAGATCTTGTTGAGTTTGTCGGCGTTATCTATTTCAAGTATTTCTTGTATTTTGTGGATATCACTTGGAGCAGAGAGAAATGGTCTTAAATATTTGTGTCGGTTTTCTATTAGATTTTCACAGTACAGAAGGAAGTGGGACAGGCTGTTAGAGATAACTTGATTACAAAAAATGCAGGTTTCCTGAGCTTTTAAGAAGAAAGTTTTGTTTTTTGTGCAGAGCTTAATAAATTCGGAACTTGCCACTCTCAACTGACTTACTGCTCTTAGCTTATATATGTTTGTTCTATAGATCAAATAGGACTCTGGGCTGGAAATATTGAAGCTGGAAATAGTTCTATAAAGTGGGTTGTAGGTGGAGTTTATTGATAGATTGATGTCAGTTGATAAATTATGATTTTTTATTTTTTCTATTATTTCATCGCTATATTTTAATAGCCCGGTTGAGTATATTGTATCAAATTCTTCTTTACAGCCATAGTGAGCAGCTATTGTTCTGACTTGTGTGACCCAATTAAAGTTTAAATCAGGATTCATTGTATCCAGCGAAATTAGCTTGTTGAAGCAGAGTCTTGGTAACCTCTCTTCAGGCATAAGCGCCAATTTATACCAGTAATTTATAACTCTCTTCATAACCCTGACACTCAAGGTGTTTCTGCCTGTTTCGAGACGTACAATGTAGTTGGCAGTGTTCCTTGGCCACCTAAATAGTTGCTTCAGGAACTTTAGCTGCACCACTTCAATTGCATCCAAGTATCTCAAACTCCATATTTCAGAGGAGTAGAGAAGGGTTGAAGTCACCATAGAATCGAAAAGAGCTGTTTTTGTTTCCCATGAATCACTTCTGCCTTTTCGCAAAATCTCCAGTACTTTTCCCGTGGCAACAGAGGACTTCTGAATAAAATGTTGAGATGTCTTACTAAATTTTCCTGAGGAAGTGAAAGGTACTCCTAAGTAAGTATAGGCCTTGGTGTATTCAAGCTTTTTATCCTGCCAGTAAAGTGGCTTGAGTTTCTTCATCCTAGGGGATTTATGGAATACCACAACCTTGGATTTTTCCTCATTTACAATTAGGGAGTTCTTTTCGCAGTACTGTTGTAGGATGTTCAATTTCTTTTGTGCTTCTTGCCAAGTGTTACTTAGAAGAATAATGTCTTCTGCTAGTAAGAGCATTTTTACTTCATGAGTGCTATCGATGCTTATACCTGTGGCTCCATTATCTTGGAAAAATTGGATCAATAAAAAATTGAATTAGTGCAAAAATGGTTGAGGTTCCTTCCTTACCATAAAGTAAGGAAGGAAAAAACATCCGACAACTCCAGAACTTCAAAGAATCGTTTTACTGCAGGAAATGTAGCTAAAGAAGATGAAAATAAAACGTGATGACGTCCCTGCGCATATAATACTCCTTTTCCTTACGAACATGCGTAAACGCCGCTGTAATTGAGCTAAAAGAAACGTCTAACTAAAAAGCTAGCATGAACCAGACCAGGCTAGCTTTTTCCTTAGCAATTGCTACCCTTAGAACCTAGTCACAGCTCTTTATTCACACCTTCTACCTAGGAACCGTGATAAACTAAGCAAATGCTAGCCCTAGCTGCAGCTAACCTTTTTATTCACTCGGCCCTTAGCAATTGCTTGGAAAATATCTAGTTCTAGCAATTGCTAGCTTTTATTCACTCCACCCAATGTTTGTGATATTATCAGAAATATGTAAATGAAAATTATTTATTTTATTATTTAAATTTTAACGTCCATCTAGGCGCACGGTAGTGCGCCAGGCCAAGTTCCGGCCTAAGCATACTGTGTGTATATTACAGGAGGTTTTAGAGCCAATTTTTACCCTCTCATAACTTTCAACCGGGTAAAGATAAAGTTATGAAATTCTACACAGGTATTATACTACTAGATGTGAGTAAAACTGGAAATTTTCATAATTCTACATCGAATAGTTTCTGAGATACAAGCGATCGAAAATCGGGATTTATAGGACTCACTCACTCATTCATTCACTGACTGACTCATCAAAATTATTAGGCACTTCCCATGATGCTAGAGACTTGAAATTTTGCATGATGATAGATATGAGGGTGTTATTAAAGGAAAAAAATCCTGAAAAGTTGTGTTTGACTCCGCTTCCGGGGCGGGGGTGTGCCAGTTCTGTACTTCCTTCGGAAACCCATCATTCCGTCCAAAACCCAAGGTGTGGGGTATCAAATGAATCGTCTCGGTATGAAGAACCTATATTTGATGTTTTAAGAAACATTTAGATGCATATAGGCTCGGTCAAATTCTTATACCAGCTGTCTGTCTGTATGTTTTTTCCTTATGCAAATCCGAACCGTTTGACCAAACTTGGGACACAGGTGGGTCTTGATAAGGGGAGAATCATAGGCTAGGTTAAATTGTCTATCAGCTGTCTGTCTGTCTGTTTGTTCCTTATACAAATACACACCGTTTGGCCGATTTTGACAAAACTTGGCAAACAGGTAGGTCTTGATCCGGGAAGTGGCATAGACTAGGTCAAAATCGTCAATCAGATGTCTGTCTGTCTGTTTCTTCATTATACAAATCCACACCGTTTGACCGATTTTGACAACATTTGACACACATGTCGGTCTTGATCCGGAGAGTGTCATAGGCTAGTTCAAAATCGTCTATCAGCTGTTTACCTAACTGTTTATTCCTTATACAAATCCACACGATTTGACCGATTTTGATCAAACATGGTACACTGGTAGGTCTTTACCCGGGTAGTATCATAGGCTAGGTCAAAATCGTCTATCAGCTGTCTGTCTGTGTGTTTGTACCTTAAACAAATTCACACCGTTTGACCTGATTTTGACCAAACATTGCACACAGGTAGGTCTTGATACGGGAGTCTCATATTACCTATGACGTTTTGTACTTTTCGTTTCATCGGAAAGCCATCATTCCTTCTGAAACCCATCATGTGGGGTATCAAATGAATCGTCTCGGTAAGGAGAACCTATATTTGATGTTTTAAGAAACATTTCGACACATCTTAACAACAGGTGTGACTTATTTCTTAAATGTTGTAAATAAAGTCGTAGGGGTTAACTGCATAATATACTTGAAAGCAGATACTAAGTTTTTCAAAGTCGAGCCATCTAAATTACAAAGTTTAGGATCACAAACCCAAAATGTATCGTCTTTGTTCTTATCTTTTTCTTGAAGGCCTTGTACACTTTCCCTATTGTGATCTTTATCCTCAGGATAAGGTTCCTGTGTTTTACAGTTTAATAGTTTAGTTAAGAGAGTAATCAATTTGTCCTCTAGAGTACTTTCATCTGGACGAGCTTCTAACTTTTCTAGTCTAGTGATTAGATGTATGTAGGTTGATTATTGGTATCAAATATCAAGCAGTAAGGAGAACTTTATGCAGAATCCAAAGACCCTGGTTTTATATGATGTACAAATGCCAGTAGGTATGCGGCAACTAAATTTTAATTAATACTTAGAAAAAAGTAATGAGATCCCCCAAAAAACATAAATGTGAAATAGAGGCCAAGTTCCTCCCCCCACAAAAAAACACTCCCTTCCCCAAAAAGCGAGAAATATCCCCTCCTAAAACCCCCAAAAAACGCCTTACCATCCTACACTCCAAAAAAGAAGTGTGAGTTGGTGTATTAAGTGTACCATATTTTCAACCAAAAATATTTGCCAATACAAGAGATGATATGAGACACTTCAACTGACCTTTAAAAACAACAATAAAAATACTTATACCCAGTTTCTAAAATATCACTTTCCTCAACCAGGTATATTCTTAAACTTGGCAATGTTTTATTTGTACCGGAATTATCTTTAGAGAGAAAACTAAACATTGCCAAGTTTAAGAATATACCTGGTTAAGGAAAGTGATATTTTAGAAACTATATATATATATATATATATATATATATATATATATATATATATATATATATATATATATATATATATAAGTATTTTTATTGTTGTTTTTAAAGGTCGGTTGAAGTGTCTCATATCATCCCTTGTATTGGCAAATATTTTTGGTTGAAAATATGGTACACTTAATACACCAACTCATTCTACTTATTTGGAGTGTAGGATGGTAAGGCGTTTTTGGGGGGTTTTAGGAGGGTATATTTCTCGCTTTTTGGGGAAGGGAGCGTTTCTTTGTGGGGGGAGGAACTTGGCCTCTATTTCACATTTATGTTTTTTTTGGGGGGATTATAATTAACTCAGATTTTTTGGACGGGTTATCTATAGGTGACTTCCCTTTTCTAGCCTAGGATAGGGCTGATGCCTTATTACAGAACTATTTAAAAACTTCTTTAATTCCACATATGTACAGTCAGTAACAAAAGTTTCTGGACACTCACAGTTCTTGTAAAATAATCACGATTTCCAGTGAGATTAACCAATAAAAATAATGATGATAATTTTTCTCTTATTAATTCGCTTTTCTTTTAAATAACAAAACATGTCAACACTTAATAGATTTATTATTTTTAAAATGCGGAGATAGTTTGAAATTATTGCTTGGTTTTGAGGCAACAAAAGTTTCTGGACGTTTACTTACTGTTTACAAACAAGTACTAAGTTCAATCCTTCAAAGATCATGCCTAGGTTTAAAGTAATACAATTTCTTGTTAGTCAAAGTTATATTTTGCTCTGGTGCGGATATCTTATTAGTTATGCGCGGACAACATTTAAGAGCAGCAGATAATTGTTTTCAATTATGAAAAGGGAAAACGTTTTCGTGAAATTAGCCGTATGATAAATAGATGCAAAAACACAGATTTATCACATTTGCATAAATCGGGACAGGCATGAAGACAGATTCGATTTTAAAGTAAGTACCGGCCGTCCAAAAAAATTAAACGAACGTGATGAAAACAAAGTTTTAAGAAAAATTAAAATAAATTCAAAACTAAGTGCTCCTGCCATTGCAGCGGAGATATACTGAGAAACAAGTCCACCCTCAAACGATTAGAAGAGTATTGGAAAAAAACAATTTCCATGGGTGTACACGTAGGGGTAAGCCAATGATTAATGAAAAAAATAGAAGGAAGAGGATTGAATTTGCAAAAACTTTCTACAATAAAAAATCTGAGTATTGGGCGAACGTTATATTTAGTGACGAGACAAAAATTGAGTTTTTTTGGTCACATAAGACGGGAAAAGTGTGGAGAAAAAAAATGAAGCGTTAAAAATTAAAAATATACAGCCCACAGTAAAACATGGGGGAGGCTCTTTGATGGTGTGGGGGTGTATGGCGGCTGCAGGTGTTGGGCAGTTAACGATTATTGACGCAAAAATGAATTCAGCAATGTATGTTGACATTTTAAAGAAAAATTTGATTCCAAGTGCAGACATCTTAGGACTTAAGGGTAAGTTCCAGTTTTATCAGGACAATGATCCTAAACATACAAGTCTGACAACCCGAACTTGGTGCCTATATAATTACCCGAAATTAGTCAATCCGCCACCTCAATCTCCCGACTTGAACCCTATTGAGCACCTGTGGGATCATTTAAAGCGGGAATTAAAGAAGATTCCAATAAGCTCCAAGAAAGACTTCAAAAAGTGTGTTATCGAAGAATGGTCGAAAATACCGACTTCCGTGACTTCGAAATTGTTTTTTTTTCTATGCCCAACAGGCTCAGGGAGGTAATGAATGCTAAGGGCAATCCCACAAAATATTAATTCAATTTTTTTAATCATAAATATTGATGTTGTTGAATTTTGAAAAAAGTTCGTTTAAAAGTGTCCAAAAACTTTTGTTACCTTCTTTTTCATTGATTTTATATATGTTTGTATCAGGAGTATTTTTATTTTCTAGGCGAGGAGAGCGGTGATGATGGGAACTGGAAGAAAGTGTCAAGGCGCTGATCAACTTTAATTTAACTACTACATAGATTTGGGAAATAACTGGAGCTGTTATTAAAAATAGTCTTCAAATTGTCTAATATTATATATCCTTAATCATTATTCTTTTTTAGCTTTTATCTTACTCGTAAATAGATAACTTCTTGTATTCAGTTTATTTGATTGTAAACCATCGACATATTCATTTATCAAAAACTCTTATGGATATTTAATACGAATCTATTATGAGAAGATTCTCGGAAGTGTAATTCATTATGCGTGAATTATTATCCTGTAAATTAATTGCAGTTCTAGCACAAAAGTGGATAAATATTAAAATCCATTTCATATTAATATTGAAGGTAATTAAAGGAATTTGTCAAGATTATCTCTCTGAATAGCTTTTGGCATAATAATATTTCCTTCGGCTTAAGGAGAAGTATTTTGTTTTATTTTATTTTGGAGCGTCAAGAGATTTACTATATTATACTCATCTATATATATTTTTTCTTAGCAGTTTTCATATTTTACTCCTTTATATATAAAACATAATTGTCAGAAAGTTGCTATTTTATTTTAAATTCCTTTCTCTTAATTTTTTCTCATTGGACTACTTAAATTCTATAGAACTTATAAGTTCCTGGCCACTCCCAAAAACAGTTTTCGTATAAAAGTTATGATTGGGCCAAGTTTTAGGCTCTTATTACCTTGTCGAGAATCTAATAATACCCTCTCACTTGTTTTGTGCAATTCCAACTTGGCCAGTTTTCATTAAATGAATAATGGTGTTGGTTAACGATCAGATTTTTTATGAAATTTCAGGTTTCTAGCTTGTTAGTAAGTACCTTATCATGAATGAGTGAGCGATGAAATGCTGATTTAGGAAATTCTCTAGTTTCAAGTAGGTTCAAAGCTGAAACATACAGGACCTTTTAATATTCTATATCAATTATTTTTGGATGGGGAACGGCTTCTTTCTCTAGCGGTAGATCTCTTCGCCGACTTCTTTATGCGATATTTCACTGGATTCATCGCCAGCTTTATCAAGCAGGTCGTTGGTTCCATCCTTGATAGTTGAGAAGGGAAACCAGTGACTTCCCTCACGAAGCCACCATCAAAATATATCAACTATGTATGATTAAAATTTGAAGACTATCAGTAAATAAATAATAAAATAAAGCTCTCCTACAATTTGAAATTTTAATGGAGGAAGTTCTATGAAGTGTTCACACAGGTAGAGAGGAGGGTGAGGATAGCGTCCTAACAGGACAGTTAGAGAGGAGGGCGAGGATAGCGTCCTAAGAGGACAGGTAGAGAGGAGGGCGAGGATAGCGTCCTAAGAGGACAGGTAGAGAGGAGGGCGAGGATAGCGTCCTAAGAGGACAGGTAGAGAGGAGGGCGAGGATAGCGTCCTAACAGGACAGGTAGAGAGGAGGGCGAGGATAGCGTCCTAAGAGGACAGGTAGAGAGGAGGGCGAGGATAGCGTCCTAAGAGGACAGGTAGAGAGGAGGGCGAGGATAGCGTCCTAACAGGACAGGTAGAGAGGAGGGCGAGGATAGCGTCCTAAGAGGACAGGTAGAGAGGAGGGCGAGGATAGCGTCCTAACAGGACAGGTAGAGAGGAGGGCGAGGATAGCGTCCTAAGAGGACAGGTAGAGAGGAGGGCGAGGATAGCGTCCTAAGAAGGACAGGTAGAGAGGAGGGCAAGGATAGCGTCCTAACAGGACAGGTAGAGAGGAGGGCGAGGATAGCGTCCTAAGAGGACAGGTAGAGAGGAGGGCGAGGATAGCGTCCTAACAGGACAGGTAGAGAGGAGGGCGAGGATAGCGTCCTAACAGGACAGGTAGAGAGGAGGGCGAGGATAGCGTCCTAACAGGACAGGTAGAGAGGAGGGCGAGGATAGCGTCCTAACAGGACAGGTAGAGAGGAGGGCGAGGATAGCGTCCTAAGAAGGACAGGTAGAGAGGAGGGCAAGGATAGCATCCTAACAGGACAGGTAGAGAGGAGGGCAAGGATAGCGTCCTAACAGGACTGGTAGAGAGGAGGGCGAGGATAGCGTCCTAACAGGACAGGTAGAGAGAAGGAAGCCCTTACAAAACTAGAAATTTCACTTGACTGTTCAATGCATTAAATAACAAATAAGAATAGGAAAAACTTCTAAAGAACAACGCCTACAGTATTAGGAAATATTCACGAAGTTCCAAAAACTCTTCATGTGTACTAATAAAATATTTTATTCTAATCCTTTCTTAACTCCAAACATAAGCAAAATTTAAACATCTTAGTTTGAATGAATTTCAATCATGCAGAAAATATTTCACCTGAATCCCATGATACTAAGTATCCAAACCAAAAACTTAATTCAACAAATATTTTTCCACTTTTCTCGAAAATGGTTAGTGACATCGCATTAAAAAGTTTCATTTGTTTTCCTGTGATAAATAACCTATAAAAAGTGTACTTGGAAGTCTTTAAACGTAAAGCTCTAAGCTCAACGATTTTAGTCGCGCGATTTTCACTCGTGATCCGGTTGGCGGATTCTGCTGACCTTTTAAATTAGACAAAGTATTTTTGTTCAAAATTTCTCACCAAAATCGGACCATTTTTAAGCGTGAGAGAGAGCAAACAAATATATATATATATATATATATATATATATATATATATATATATATATATACTAACACACAAATTTAAACCACTGTTATTTTTATTTTTTAAAAAATCGTATTGAGGTTTCTTTAGCCGAATCCCAACCATTCCATCTTTACTTATCACCTCGACGGCTAACTATCTAATCATCACTGTTATTTTTGTGATCTATAGATTCTAAAACAAAAAATTTTCTAGTCTGAACTTCTGGATTGTGGGAAGTGGGGTTCCTCCCTATGGAGGGAGTGAGGAACCGTGCTAAAAAAGGAAAAGCTTTATACATGGAAGGGGATGAATTATACATATGGTAAGTGTGTGTTATTGCTAGAGCTTAAATTAAAGGTAGATTATTGCAGATTCAAAACTTGAATACATAACATAGAAATTGATATAAAATTAATAAGTATAAGAGGGGACTCCCATGGTCTAGTGTAAATGCCTTAGTTTCATCTCATGGCTCGTTGAGAAAATTCCTTGCCGCCCCTTGGATGTCGGTGCTAATGGCCCAGATGTCAATGCGCCTTAAAAAAAAATAAGTGTAAGATGAAAATAGGCTTACCGATGAGGAAAGGGAGAACTTTGAAATTCAAGGGATGTGCAATCATTTCTGAATTTGGTGGATCGCAGTAAGTTTAAGAAAAAGAGTGGGTTGGGGGGGGGGAGTTTTGACCTCCCATTAAGGTAAGGGTGGTAGTAGATGAAAGGGGCCTGTAAAGAGGTGATATTGGAAGGGAGGCAGGTATGAAGGATTTTTATTTGTTTATTCATGGGGGAGGGGTGTTGATTTGTGGCAGGATGTTTCTTCATGACGGAGGGGTGTGGATTTGTAGCAGGATGTTTTTAATGTATGGAAAATGTTAGAATAGGTAGAGATGACATTTTTATTAATTTTAGCTTAAATATGCTTAAGAGGTGACTAAACTGGAACAAAAACTTTACAAAAAAGTGTCAACTGGCGTTCGCCCATGTGTAGTAACCCTGTACGAAAAAGAAGACTGAATGTGTCACAAAAAAGTGTCCGCTGGCGTTCAAGCATGCTCAATAGAGTGGCCATTTACGAAAAAGAAAACTATATGTTATACAGTACATTCATAGGTTTGTTGGGTGGACCTAAAGCATATTTATGTTCCTGAATTTGAGCAAAAGGTTCTAAACGAAATAATATTTTTATTATTAACTATATTATTTTCTTTATTGATAAGGATAGATTCAGAGTGGAGGTGTTTATCAAGAATGTATTCAGTGGGGAGGATAGTGAATTGGTCAAAGTCCATTTGTGCATGCACACACTATATTAATTAGTATTAACTCACCTCCTTGATGAAGGCTTCAATTTCAAGCAGAAACGTCCGCAAACAATAAAACCCGTTTTCATATTTAAAAAAAAATGTAGTTTTATTAAGATACCAAGACCGACCCCTGACAAATTCTACCTTGTCATCACAAAAAGTCAATGTTCTCTACAATAGCCCCATCCCTTCTTATGCACTAACATGGACGTATATTAGAGGGGCTGTGGGCCCCTCCTCCCGAAATTGGTAAAAATGTGTCACAAAAACCTTAAAAATAAATTAAATAAGATCACTTAGTTGGGAAAAATAAATTTTTATGGGTGTAATAGCGTTTTAATTGACCAATTAAAACGGCTAACTATTATTAGTATTCCCAGCCCCCCATTACTTTCTATATACGCCCATGCGCACTAAACAAGTATTTTGGTATAAATAAAGCGTATCTATATGAGAAAGTTTATTATTTTAAATGATTACATATTTAATGATGCTCCAACTCGAAGTTATCTTTAATAAATGCTTGTTGGACCGTTTGCTAAAGTGCAGATTGTGAATGTCCTCCTAATCCTTATTGTATTTCTATAGAAGCCAACAAGAGATTGAAGTAAGAGTATGCTGAACTCACAACCTGAAAACAACAAATATCATATTTTATAATTAAACTAGCTGTTGCCCGGCGTGTCGTGCTACGTCTACTTTCTGCATCTAGAAAAGCAAAAATAAATTAGAAACGAAATAAGTAATATTCAAATCTTTAACGGTTCGGGTTCACAGTTTCGAACACGTCACCTCCGAACTGTTAGTCCTAGACGATTTTGACCTAACCTATGACACTCCCCGGAAGTGTGCCAAGTTAGATCAAAATCGGTCAAACGGTGTAGATTTGTATAAGGAACAGACACCTGATATATATATATAATGTCTTTATTGAAATTAAGGCAATATCCAAGAAGGCCGAAGGACTTACCGTCAACGTACATTCTTCATAAAGTATATCTTAGAAAATGTTGGGATGAACATAGTAAAAAGGTTTTGATTTAAACATTTTACCTCTTTGGAGGTAATCGATTCTACTCACTTTATTGGCTTACATACATGCAACCAACGAACTATATTGTTAATATTACAGTTCGTTGCATGTAGCCATCATAGATTTAGAAAGGATAGATGTCTAACTCCCCACTTTTTAGTGAAGCACCCCTAACATTCTGGCGGCCATCTTCTTATGGGGATAAACAATGTCAGTAGTGCTTGGACAGTTCATGTAATTTCTTCTTGATATTGTATTGAATATTATTCTGATATTAGTGCAACTATGGTTCAATCATGCTGTGCTTATGGGACAAAGCTAAATAAGGATCGGATATTCACTTTTTTTCGTAAGTATTTACAAGTTGATTATCAAAGGTTCTTTCCCCAAGCTCAACAAGTGACTTGTTTTCTCCCTAAAAAGCCAACAAATCCCTAACCTTAGGCCATTGTACGTATAAAAATAGTTTCTTTACATAAATATGTTCCAGCCTGCTAAAAAGATTTAATTGTTCAATGAAAAAAAAAGCGCCCATGCACTTTTCAAATAATTCATTACGTTTTGTCCATCAAAGAATAGTTTTAAGTCATAATACACAGATCTGAAATTGAGTTTTATTATATATCATGAGTTTTATTAATTGTACATCATTATAACATATATAAAACCAAAATTTAAAAAAATACATTAAACAAATTTAGTATCAAATATATGGATGTTTCTTTTACACTGAGAAAGTTTTTTTTTTTGTTTTTTAATAAACTTTTTAAGTGCTTAAGCCCTTAAGGCGACGGGATTATCAACGATTTAGGTTAACTAGAGTTTTGATATAATCTTTAGCTAGCGAAAACGCGTAGCACTTATATTAATAGCATAATTGCTATGCGTTTCCGCTCGCTACGCTCGCTCAAGATTATATCTAAACTCTAGTCAATCCAACTCGTTGATAATATAGATCAAGGATGGTTTTTCGCTGGATAATGGACTGATAAACAATTTGGCATCGCTTCGAAAAAGTAGCTTTCATCCTAGCTATTCTGATGTCGCTATCTCGCACAGAAACTGAAATCGCGTAACAAAACAACAACAACAATTGCGTGGGTAAATAAAGCACAAATGAATTGCGTTAAAAAGACAAAGGGAACAAGATGGTTACTATAAACACAATAGATAATATCTCTGATAGTGATTGACCAATAGAAATGCGTTATCCATGATCCAGATCTCTGAACGAGACTCGCCTCTTTAACCTGCTTTGACGCTAATACGTAAGTACCGAGTATCCTTAAAGAAGAGCTCACAAAACTTTGGAAAAAGTCAATAACAACATGTGAAAGCGTATTTCGAACAAAAGTTTTTAAAACTTACCTTTTAGCATAATAACATGAATCCTGCATCACTTACTTTTTCATTCATAGAGAAAAACCTCAGCTACAGATTATTACATGAACAGGTATACAATATATTATATTATATTTAAAAAAGAAAAAAACGTACAAATAATGAATATAATTTAAGGTAGGGATTGTCGGGGTTCGGTCACTGCTACTTAATAAAGCTACATTTTATCGTAAAAATGGTTTTATTGTGCCGACGTTTCGGCTTCATCTTCAAGCCTTCATCAGGGCTGTAAAAAACAAGTAGGGCGGATGTAATACTGAAATCTACACACACATATATATATATGCCTACATACACAAATACACATAGATATATGGAAAAAGACAAAAACAGTTTTTGTCTTTTTTATGATAAAATGTAGTTTTATTAAGTAGCAGTGACCGAACCCCGACAATCCCTACCTTGCATCATCTACGGTCAACCATCTCCTCTCAATGAATATAATTTAAGTTTTTTTTTTAATAACACCATGACATAATGTTGGTTATACTATATTAAACCTTAATTAAATACTCCATTTTTAATTATATATTTTTTATGGATATTTATATGTGTATCACACATTGTTTTCTTTAAGAAAATTGAACCCCGGCAGGTTGGTTTTGATTTTCCTTAAAAGGATATTACCATTAAATGATTCCATTATGTTTTTAAAATAAGGGCTAATTTATTTTCCACCCTGCTTTCACTAAAAAAATTGTAAAATAATTGTTTCTTGTAATTTATTTATTACAACTATTAATTTATTCAAAAAACAACGAAAAAACTCAACTAATTTGATGATTTTATTTTCTTGAAAAAGCTGTGTTCTGATATTTGTGTTTTTAGTTACATGATTATATAATATAATATTCTAATAATATTTGTACTGGAATAAAAATGCAAAATACTGCGCTATATGGGAGAAAATCGGTCAAATTAAAGCATTAGGGCTAATGGACATATGACCCTCTCTCCCCACAACAAGATGGCGGCTCTCCGGTTAGGCCTGCTTCACTTTTTCCCGGGAAAACCAGCGGAGTTAGTCATCTACTCCTTTCTAAATCTATGGTAGCCATTAAGTAAGTGGTTAGTGGAGGGAGTGTTATCTATCTTCCAGTGCTAAAAAAGTGTAGGTCTGAAATCGGCCCTCTTAGTGTGACCAGTGACGCGCGAAAATTTAAATCTGAATATGATTATAAACAAACAATGAAACGAATATATATATATATATATATATATATATATATATATATATATATATATATATATATCATATTCGTATAGATTTATATTTATATAATATATCTAACTATACCCTCTCACTTTTTTGTGCATTTACAACTTGGCCAGTTTTCGCTAAATGATGTCCTTTTTAACTTACGTAGAGTTCATACAAACCTGATATATATATATATATATATATATATATATATATATGTATATATATAAATATATATGGGGGCGAGGTGTGCTGGGGGTAGAGCACTGGACTAATAAGTTGGAGTACCTGAGTTCAAATCCCGAGCAAGCACCAAAGATTCTTTCTTCTAGTGTCTTCGTTCATGGGTTGGATTCGGCCTCCCTGACCGTCCCTAGGCCAACCCAGCCTTTAATTAATTAAATAATGGGTACCTCGGTGCTAATGACTCTAGCAGTCGAAGCAGCCAAGGGGAAAATCAGGCGGCCAGAGCATAGTACTGACCACACTATCTCCCTAGTGTGCCCTATGGCCTGTTAGGGGACTGATTTTATTATATATATATATATATATATATATATATATATATATATAATATACAGGAAGAATTGCCTGCTCCACCATGGATGTTGAGGAAGGATGATAACCTATAGATAGCCGGACGCTAATGGCCTAGATGCTGATGTATCAAAGAAGAATAAAAGATGTTTGATTTGATAAGTACAAATTACATTTCCAAATGATTGGTAGTTGCAAATGAAAAGCCCCGCACTGCTGTTGAAGACTAGCGGCTTGTTCATCGAGATCTGTATCATGGTTATGTAAGCCTTGACGTCTTCAGGGCAGTCAGTCCAGGCCATCTCGTAGGCGCTCTCACGGATCTCGCCGCTCTGAAATTATAAGCGAATTAGTCTAGGAATCGGAATGATAAAATATTAATAATAATGAGAGTCAGAATTTGGAGACAGTTGCAGCTTGGTCGGTTGGGGAAAAGCTTTGTTGCTAGGGAGCATCCTTTGAAATGAAGTACCTAGCAACAAACTGACAGAAATAATGAATATTTTTGCTTGTAGATTGTGTAATAAACAGCCTTCTAATTTGTAGCGGTGACTCGCCTGCGGAATATTGTTTCTTGTTAGCGTGATTCGAGAGTTTCCCTGTTGGGTGTTGCTCTCTAATTACAAACCCGACTGGTATCCAACTTAGGCTATTCAGATGGTTCCTCTATACATTAGAGTGTTCCTGAAGAAGTGATATTTTGTTACAGAAACTATGATTTACCCTAGCCATGGGCGACCCCATTACAAGCTACCATCGCCCGGCAACCGTAAGTGACCTCGGAAGATTTCTAGGCATGGTTCTCTTCTACAGCCGCTGTATCTCCCATACATCATACCTTCAAACTGACCTCAATGTCAAACTTTCCGGAGCGAAGAGGAAAGACCCCGATTGGATGGAACGATAAGAAGCCCTATGCCCTATCTTGGTGGTTATAAGAAGCCCTGTGGCCTATCTTGGTGGTTATAAGAAGCCCTCTGCCCTATCTTGGTGGTTATAAGAAGCCCTGTGGCCTATCTTGGTGGTTATAAGAAGCCCTCTGCCCTATCTTGGTGGTTATAAGAAGCCCTGTGGCCTATCTTGGTGATTATAAGAAGCCCAGTGCCCTAACTTGGTGGTTATAAGAAGCCCAGTTCCCTAACTTGGTGGTTATAAGAAGCCCTCTGCCTATCTTGGTGGTTATAAGAAGCCCTCTGCCCTATCTTGGTGGTTATAAGAAGCCCAGTGCCCTAACTTGGTGGTTATAAGAAGCCCAGTGCCCTAACTTGGTGGTTATAAGAAGCCCTGTGGCCTATCTTGGTGGTTATAAGAAGCCCTCTGCCCTATCTTGGTGGTTATAAGAAGCCCTGTGGCCTATCTTGGTGGTTATAAGAAGCCCTCTGCCTATCTTGGTGGTTATAAGAAGCCCTCTGCCCTATCTTGGTAGTTATAAGAAGCCCTGTGCCCTATCTTCGTGGTTATAAGAAGCCCTATGCCCTATCTTGGTGGTTATAAGAAGCCCAGTGCCCTAACTTGGTGGTTATAAGAAGCCCTATGCCCTATCTTGGTGGTTATAAGACGTTCTGTGCCCTATTTTGCTGCTTATAAGAAGCCCAGTGTTTTAGCCCTGAATGGCCTCTTTGTAATTGCCATAAGCGAACTATCAAATCTATTAAGGTTTAAACATCTATTACTACTTTTCGACTTACCAGCTGCGATATTCTTTCGCCATAGTAGCAGAAGACGAATATATGCGCCAGCTCTCCAGCGAGGTACAGCATAAAGGCAAGCTTAGCATCAATTTTAAATTGTTTCTATAACAAACTTTATAATTATTCCTACACATCATGTAAGTATTGCTTGTATAGGAGATGTGAGGGAACTTGCCGAATAGAAAATCAAGCCGGACATGCAAAGGAGTAACGCACCAGAGAGAAATATAACTCCAAAGATTTTCCTATAAGCACTCCTCAGTTCAGTGAAGAACCTCAACAAGAAAAGGCAAAACATAGATAAATATTATAACGGAATAATACCATTATTCAGATAAATATATCAAAAGCTTATTATTCAAACGAAATGGTGGACATTGCCCAGTCAGTTTTATATATATACCTGCATATATATATATATATATATATATATATATATATATATATATATATATACTATTACACCCCCCCCCCCCCAAAAAAACTGTCGTTGAAAAAAGAGGCCAAGTTCCAGACCCCTCCAAAAAACAGTTTGCCTATGATAGTTATATCAGAGTATTTTATAAGGGTCTTATCAGAGTATGATAGTTTTAGGGTCTTAATACCTTGTCAAAAACCTAATATTACCCTCTCACTTATTTGAGCATTTCCAACTTTCCTTGTGCCAGGTTTCGTTAAATGATGACCGTTTTAACTTACATATAGTTCATACAAACCCGACCGTTTTAAGTCTTCAGCTAGTTTATAATAATCCTGAATCGTTACCCTAAGGGCCTGAATCTTTAAATCCCAGACATTTCATAATAAATCCCATCGTTATAATGGTCATTATTTCAGGGCCCCCACATCTCAGAGCCGGGCCCAGGACCAGATCACGGGCCCCCACTTCTCACAGCCAGACTGAAAATTCTAGTACTTTGCTATAGGACTTTGGACATTTTAAAATTATTTTCATCTTGAGTTTTGAGCGAAATGAGAATAAGAGCCGACAATCGGTGCAGCAAAGGTCACTTTCGGTACTTGTCGTTTTATTACGACTCCTAATGAAATATACTATTCTGGGATTGCACTTGTTTTGTCGTTCATGTACATTAAAAAAATATAGATCCCATTCCAATAAATACAGGCTACGCCCGTCTATATTTCTAAACCCATTCTTTTTACAAGCTCATAACCTATACATTTTTTTCCAATTAGCGAGGCCCGGCCCAGGACAACTGTACCCGGCTGTCCCCCCCCCCCCCCATGTGGCGGCCCTGCCTCATTTAAGAAAACTGGCCAAGTTGGAAATTCAGAAATAAGTGAGAGGGTATTATTAGGTTCTTGACAAGGTATTAAGAGCCTAAAACTTGGCCATTACTACGATATCATAACTTTCATAGGCAAACTGTTTTTGGGAGGGGCCTGAAAGTCGACATCTATTTTTCAATGTTAGTTTTTTTTTGTTGGAATATCACTCAATACTTTTTACACGCGAAGACGTGACACCTGTCAGTGAGTCGAGCTGTTTGTCGGGGATTATTGCTTGAAAACAACAAGCCCTGGGGAAAGACCACAACTAAAGGTTTCTATATTTTTCCCGTTAGTTTTAGATTTAAGTCAGACAACCTCCGTCTGTTAAGTTCTTATTACAGCCTGTATATCTATGCAAATAATCTAGCTAGCATCTGGAGAAAGCTCGATACATTCAAAAAAAGAAGCCCTTATTCCCAACCATTTAAACGATTTAAAACTTCTTTCAGATTCATAAAATTGTACTAATTTGCTTAAAACCACCTGTTTATTGCATAATGATGTTGAATGTTTTCTTTTAAGCACTCCTTGAGACAATCTGCAAATCCTTCCGTCTCCTTCAGATTCACAGCTGTTACTCCATATTTATTTCTGTATAAATACCTAAAAACAAGAGTATATTTAATTTTCTAAAAATATTCTCTACAGATGAGGCTTTGATTCCTAATTAATATGTATATTCAGTGGATATGGCTACCTCGCATTACCCTGTCTATCAATCTTCTAATCTTAACTCTATACAGCATCCTCAAATAAACACGCTAGGCCCTACGTTACTCCCTAGGCCCTACGTTACTCCTTGGGTCCTACGTTACTCCCTGGGCCCTACGTTACTCCCTAGGTCCTACGTTACTCCCTAGGCCCTACGTTTCTCCCTAGGCCCTACGTTACTCCCTAGGTCCTACGTTACCCCCTAGGTCCTACGTTACCCCCTAGGCCCTAAGTTACTCCCTAGGCCCTACGTTACTCCCTCGGCCCTACGTTACTCCCTATGCCCTACATTACTCCCTGGGCCCTATGTTACTCCCTAGGCCCTACGTTACTCCCTAGGCCCTACGTTACTCCCTACGCCTTACGTTACTCCCTAGGTCCTACGTTACTCCCTAGGCCCTACGTTACTCCCTAGGCCCTACGTTACCACCTAGGCCCTACATTACTCCCTAGGCCCTACGTTACTCCCTGGGCCCTACGTTACTCCCTAGGCCCTAAGTTACACTCTAGACCCTACGTTATTATCAATACAATTTAAAAACACTATAAATGTGTACGAATCTGCATGATGTACTAAGTTGCTAGAACTGCCCCCTAGGCCACGACATATGGACTCAGAAACTAAGTTGCTAGAACTACCGCCTATGCCACGACATATGGACTCAGACACTAAGTTGCTAGAACTGCCCCCTAGGCCACGACATATGGACTCAGAAACTAAGTTGCTAGAACTGCCCCCTAGGCCACGACATATGGACTCAGACACTAAGTTGCTAGAACTGCCCCCTAGGCCACGACATATGAACTCAGACACTAATTTCTGCGAGGCAACAGCACCGAGCAGAATATGTTTTCAACTGTAGCTTTATTCTATTTAATTGAATAGATACTAGACTTAGCTCTCCTGAAAGTGTGCCGAAGCGTCAGGTTGAGAAGAGTGAGTTCGCAGAGGAGTTCCTCGGAGTAACAGAGAAACGGTATATCCGTCCCATCCAAGATGAACACACAGCATACGGCGATGTAGTATTCTGTGACTATACCCAAGAGCCAGCCTTGCCAACTCCTAGTTTCGTATGGCATCCAGGTTTGGATTGGTGCTTGTCTGCAAAGCAAATGTTAAAACCATATATTAGGTAGATATACAAAAGTTGTGACTGTTTCCCTTTTAAAATAAAGAAATTAAAGTCTAAAAGTGCATTTAGAGCACAAGTGATAATATCGTCCCTACCATGTCAAACTATCTAATATGCAAAATATCGCTTTTAGATTTGAGACTTAGCTCTTGGATTGTGGACGATACGGCTTGTAGCAACTCAAACCCCTTTAGAATAGCCTTTATTTCCTCAAATAAAGTACCGAATAAGACCATTTTTCAATATATTACTTCTTGATTGGAGAGAATATGTTGGTTCACTAGTTTGCTCCAATTTGCATATTAGATAGTATGGCAACAAGACATGCAATAAAAATCTGTTACTGTACCTCAAAATACCATCGTCTATGGTTGGTTTGCTGAGCTTTCCTCCAATCACGGGGAAGACGACGACACAAAGGAAGCCGAAAAGGTTGAAAACCACTTCCATTCTTCGGCTCCACATCATCTTCCTCTTGAACAACTTGAGGGTGACGTTCTTCATGTCCTCTTCTGTCTCAGGGTCGAGGCTCTCGTTGTAATGGAATATTCCTGACTCCAACAATCTACGAAAAAAAAAAAGAAACGGAAAACATTGTAAAAAAATAAGTCATATATATATATATATATATATATATATATATATATATATATAAAAACAAACATGACGCTACTGAATACTCGCTTTGAGGTGACGACTGAGGAGGAGAAAATTGAACTACTAAGATTGTTTATGGATGAAAACACAATTAACTCGGATTGGTCAGTGTGGAAAAATACATTTTGCGAAACTTTTAAAAATAAAGTATGGAATCCTGTTACTCATGCATTATTATTTAAATACAAAGACGGCCTGTTGTTGGACTATGCTATAAGAAAAGAAAAACTTCTTCTAGAAATGAGGAGAAATATAGATACAGGTACTTTGGTGGATCTTATTGCAGCAGGATATAGATACAGGTACTTTGGTGGATCTTATTGCAGCAGGATATAGATACAGGTACTTTGGTGGATCTTATTGCAGCAGGATATAGATACAGGTACTTTGGTGGATCTTATTGCAGCAGGATATAGATACAGGTACTTTGGTGGATCTTATTGCAGCAGGATATAGATACAGGTACTTTGGTGGATCTTATTGCAGCAGGATATAGATACAGGTACTTTGGTGGATCTTATTGCAGCAGGATATAGATACAGGTACTTTGGTGGATCTTATTGCAGTAGGATATAGATACAGGTACTTTGGTGGATCTTATTGCAGCAGGATATAGATACAGGTACTTTGGTGGATCTTATTGCAGCAGGATATAGATACAGGTACTTTGGTGGATCTTATTGCAGCAGGATTACCACAATTCATATTAACTAAGATTGACAGGGAAAAATTACAAAATCCAACAGATCTCTTCAACGAAGTGAGCAAATATGAACACTTGGTAACTAAAAAAAGCTTATTACCAAAACGAAAATATGAAAATCAAAGCACTGTGAGTAAATACATAGAAAAAACTCCTTGTAAAATCTGCGAAATATTAAATAAAGGATGTCGTTACCAGCCAGAAACCTCATGCTGGTTTAGATGGAATAGGGAAAAATACATTAAACATGTGAACAATACGGTAATAGAAGCTGAATTAAATGAAACAAATCAAAAAAACTAATAGTAACACCATTAATTAAGGTGAAACTGCTATTGAACGATTCGTTAGAGATAGATGGAATTTATGATTCGGGTTCTAATGTCTCATTAATTAACTCAAAGTTAGTAAAACTAATAGTAACACCATTAATTAAGGTTAAACTGTTATTGAACGATTCGTTAGAGATAGATGGAATTTATGATTCGGGTTCTAATGTCTCATTAATTAACTCAAAGTTAGTAAAACTAATAGTACCACCATTAATTAAGGTTAAACTGCTATTGAACGATTCGTTAGAGATAGATGGAATTTATGATTCGGGTTCTAATGTCTCATTAATTAACTCAAAGTTAGTAAAACTAATAGTACCACCATTAATTAAGGTTAAACTGTTATTGAACGATTCGTTAGAGATAGATGGAATTTATGATTCGGGTTCTAATGTCTCATTAATTAACTCAAAGTTAGTAAAACTAATAGTACCACCATTAATTAAGGTTAAACTGTTATTGAACGATTCGTTAGAGATAGATGGAATTTATGATTCGGGTTCTAATGTCTCATTAATTAACTCAAAGTTAGTAAAACTAATAGTAACACCATTAATTAAGGTTAAACTGTTATTGAACGATTCGTTAGAGATGGAATTTATGATTCGGGTTCTAATGTCTCATTAATTAACTCAAAGTTAGTAAAACTAATAGTAACACCATTAATTAAGGTTAAACTGTTATTGAACGATTCGTTAGAGATGGAATTTATGATTCGTGTTCTAATGTCTCATTAATTAACTCAAAGTTAGTAAAACTAAAATATGAGAAAAGGGGTGTGAATGAAGAAGAGTTAGTTACAATTAATGGTGTTCAGCTGTTTTGGCAGAGTACTGTGATTGTTTATTGAAAAATTCTCCTCTTTAAAAAGTGATTTTTAAGTGTTTATTTCTTTATATATGGACTGTAGGGATCAAGAACAGATCACTGTTCTCCCGAACTTCAGGAAGAAGATGAAAATTAAAAGATCTCTAAAAGTAAAAGAATATAAAGACTTTATATTAGATCCTAACCTAACCAAGACAGAAAGAAGCTCAGGTGAGAGTTGACAACTATCCGTTGCCCATGACAACGACTGGCCTTGTTTACCATCTCCTCATAACCCTTCTCCAAGAATGGATTGCCAGTCTCCCGTAGACGTAGATACAGAACCATCTACAAAACGTAACAAACAGACTACAAACTCACCAATACCATTACATAATAGATTCCAACCATTACAACTCTTAACAGAATCCACAACAGAAAATACGACAGACAAGCCCTTTAAAATTCCACCAATATTTCTTTGCTCAAATGAAAACTACTTGAAAATTACAAATGATATTAAATCAAATGTTACAAATAGCTTCGAAATTAAACAATGCAACCAAAAAATCAAAATTACACTCACCAGCATTGGAGATTTCAGGAATTTGACAAAATTTTATGATTTAAATAGTAAAAAATATTATACATATGTAAACCCCGAGGAAAAAAACCTTTCAGTCGTAATCCGAGGTGTTCCCTATTCACTCAGCGACACGGAAGTATTCGAATTTCTCTCAAATAAGGAATATCCAGTTCTGAGTGTCACAAGACGAATGGCTGAGGGGAACTCAGTCCTACCATGCGGACTCTGGATACCGGGCGACCTCCAGTTTCAAGAACTGCCTTACTGCAGTATGCGGGGCTCTGCTGCAGGTGACCTTTAGATCCCTTGCTTCTCGTGGGAACTATTGAGGAATTAAATAGTGAATCTTTGTCATCGAACATAACAACAACGGAGGCTCCTATCGATCGAGTTCAATCTCGACCTTCTGGAGAGGGTTGCCTCTGAAGAAGAAGGGAACGCCAATATGGAATTGGAAACGGAGGAGATGCAAATTCCACCACCTGTACAGGAGGAGGAGCATACTCACACGGACAAGGGGGAGGAGAAATCCTTTCCCCCTACCACCAGCGATAAGAAAATTAAGCTTGGTGGAGCTACTAGGAGACGCTTTCGCTGGCTCCGAAGACATGGGTATAGCAAGGAAGAGGCTACCAGGATGTGTAGGGACCCTATGGGAACGCATGGGACCAAGAAGAAGAGGAGCAGATCCGAGGAGGAGGGTGAGAGGACTCGCTCCAGTGAGACCACTCCTGTGGCGCGCAGCAAAATGGCTAAGCTGAGCTCATCTGTACAGCAGTCACAGGAGGGAAAGGAACGGGAGAGGGACATGGCTCCAGCTCTCTCGTACCGGAGAGCCCTTGAAGGGGTGAGGATTGGCATTTGCTGTCAGGAACACCCCACAGTTCAACTTGAAGGAGAGCAGTTTGAACTGATTAAGGAGGCTCTTCTATTGAAAATAGGCGAGGAACCGGACAGGGAGGTGAAGGTTCGGTTCTACGACATTATATGGAAGAGCGGCTGGACACAGCTAGTATGCTCTAACCAGGAGACAGCTGACTGGGTCCTGGAAAATGGTCCACTGCTAACACCGTGGGAAGGGGCCAAATTAAAGGTCCTGAAGGAGCAAGACCTACCTCGTAGGAGTACCTTAATTGTGTATCTCCCTAAAACAAACAAAGAGGACAAAGCGCTTCTTAATTTGCTAAGCGCTCAGAACCCAAAGAACTTAAGGATAGAATCCTGGAGAGTGTACAGTAGAGATGCTAAAGAGACCCGATGGGACGATCACGAGTAACCTGGAAGAGACAGTTAGGGAGCTACTAGTGACCCACTTCCCAGACTGCTCAGACGAAACAGAGGAGATGGATGAGCCTCCGAGGCATGAAAATGCAAACAAATGGATGCTCCAAGCAGCCAAGAAAATCTTTACAATTGAAAAGGTAAAGTGGGCAATAGGAACCTTCAAGCCTTACAAGGCTTCTGGAGGAGATGGTATTATCCCTGCTCAGCTAATCCATGGGAAAGAAAAGCTTGCAGGCATTCTAGCAGCCATGTTTCAGGCAAGCTATGCGCATGGATACATCCCCTGTCTCTGGAGGGACACGGATGTGATCTTTATACCAAAGGGACCAACAAGGCCCCTGGACTTACCTAAATCCTATAGACCTATAAGTCTCTCTTCCAACGTGTTGAAAACGATGGAGAAGGTAGTGGACATGCACATCAGAGAGGACCTCTTAGGAAGGCATCCTCTGCATGCCCAGCAGTTTGCGTATCAAAAGGGCAAATCAACAGAAACTGCCCTGCATTATCTAGTGGGAAAAATAGAGGACTCACTTCAGAACAAGGAAATTGCGCTATGTGCATTCCTGGATATAGAGGGTGCCTTTGACAATACCTCATATGCAGCCATAGAGGAGGCTACCAAGGAGTTTGGTGCTGAGCTCATCCTCAGAAGATGGGTCAGGGCTATGCTGGGAAGCCGGCGAATCAGAGCAAGGAAGGGGTGGGTCTCCACAAGAATAAGGGCAACTAGAGGCTGCCCCCAGGGAGGTGTTTTATCACCCCTGCTGTGGACAATGGTGGTGGACTCCCTCCTTAGAACTCTCTCCGAAGCTGGATACGAAGTAATAGGATATGCGGATGATATAGTGGTTTTAGTAAGAGGGAGATTTCCGCATGTCCTAAAGGAACGTATGCAGCTGGCACTAGGAATGATTATGAGATGGTGCCGTAATCTTGGGTTAACTGTGAACCCTGAAAAGACTAAGGTAGTCCCCTTCTCTAGGAAAAGGAATCTGAATATGGAACCTATCCTGGTGAAGGGGTCTCCTGTACTGGTCACAAATGAGATCAAATATCTGGGAATAACACTGGATAGAAGGCTCACTTGGAATTTGCACCTCAATAAACAGATTGAGAAGGCGAAGGTCTCTTTATGGGCCTGTAACAGGCTCTGTGGAAAGACCTGGGGTATGAGTCCGAGGATGTTCCTCTGGCTATACACTGCTGTAGTAAGGCCTATGATAACATACGCAGCACTAGTCTGGTGGACAAAAACTGAGGAGAAGACCGCAGCCAGCAGGCTAGAAAGAGTCCAAAGGCTAGCATGCCTGGGAATCACAGTGGCAATCAGGACGTGCCCTACTGCAGCGATGGAAGCAATCATAGGATTAACACCGCTAGCTATCCGCATCAAGCGAGAGGCACTGATTGGTGCACTGAGAATCCAGTCCCTCAAAGTGAGCAAGGATGAGACTAGGGGACATCTCATGATTCTGCAAAGACTAAAAGAGAGCGATTTATGCCTCACCCGGTTGGATGAGACGACACGGACACTTGTTTTTGACAAGCAGTTCAGTGTTGTCATACCTAGTCGACAGAGCTGGGAGGAAGGACAGGAAAGTCTCCAAAGAGACTCACTGATGTGGTACACGGATGGCTCCCTAAAGGATGAGAGGGCTGGTGCAGGGGTATATGGTCCCAGAACAGAAATAGCCATAGCTCTTGGATCCTTTGCCACTGTATTCCAATCGGAAGTTCATGCGATTGAGATCGCAGCCCGGGAAAATCTTAAAAAAGGTGTTAAAGGGCAAAGAATACGAATTAATAGTGATAGTCAAGCTGCACTTAAGGCACTTGCATCGCATAGTGTCTCCTCGAAATTAGTGCTTGATTGCCACAGTGCCCTAAGTGATCTGGGCAGGCGTAACAGGGTTACGCTTGTGTGGGTGCCAGGACATGAGGGCAATGAGAAGGCCGATGAGCTGGCAAGAAAGGGATCGGAGGAGATACTTCATGGTCCTGAGCCGTTCTTCGGTGTTTCAAAAAGCTTTGTCAAAAAGGTAGTAAATGCCTGGGAACAAGAAGAAATTCAAAAGAATTGGCAGGCTAAGCCAGGTATGAGGCAGGCAAAGCTACTTGTCCGGATCTCGAAAGATAGGGCAGGGTATTTCCTTCAACTAACAAGAGTAGAATTAAGAAGGATAGTCGGACTTCTCTCTGGACATGGTCCGCTAAGAAAACACCTGTGCACGATGGGACTAATAGAGGACCCTACATGTCGCTGGTGCCTCGAAGAAGAGGAAACCTCACAGCACGTCCTCTGGGAATGTGAGGCGTTGGCCTACAACAGGCTAGTGCACATAGGGAAGGCAATTGCTACGCCCAAGGACATAGCCGAGGCTACTCCCAAGGAGCTCAAGCTATATGTGAGGAGCTGTAAGTTGGAAAGGGAGTAAGACAGGGACGCAAATCACAATAGATCCAATAGGGTCGCAGTGAATAAGGGCGAAGGGCCCAGGTCCCCTTATATTATATTGTATTGTTGTCACAAGACTTCATAATCGACAGAGAGCCCCCACTCCATTATGTGCAGTCGAATTAAAAAACGATGAAAAGGGCCAAACAAAATTTAACCTCAAAGCACTCTACTACACTATCGTTACAGTTGAGCACCGAAGGCTATCAAATCGCGCAGTACAATGCGGAAGATGCTTGAGGGTAGGCCACACAAAAAATTATTGCAAGCTAGATCCACGATGTAGCCGTTGTGCAGGACCTCACTTGACAAACATTTGTACGGCCAATGATAACCTACTCAAATGTGCGAATTGTGGAGAGAAGCACAGTGCGAAGTATCGCGGATGTTCTGCTTTTAAAGGTCAGTATAGACATCGAATATTTCCCCAACCCTCAAATCCAAACATAATCGAAAACAAGCAATTGCCAGCAAAAGCTCAAACATTTCGTCCGCCAACAAAACCTACACCCATAATAAAGACTCACACCCCAATCAACTCTCAATTCACTCCCACCCCAATACAATCAACACACTGCCCTGACCCACTTAAAACCAATGCCTGGTTTGAACGACGGCCTCTAGGAACACATTCTGCCCCTAGCTCTGCTCCAAAACCTTCTTCTCCTACACAAACTCAAAATACTGACTCCAATAAACCAGACCTAGACTTAAGCTCTCTAATTACTACATTAATTAAACCAATCATACCTTACTTACAAAATCTCCTTCTCAATGTCATACAAGACTTCTTCAAAAACAGCTATGGACAACCCTAATTACGAACATACTCAAAATCTGACAATCCTTAACTGGAACGCCAATGGACTGAAAAAACGACAGACCTTATTCTCAAATTTCCTAAGCAGATACCAAGTGGACATTGCTTGTGTGACAGAGACTCATCTCAAACCGAACGACACATTACGAATAGGAGGATACATTTTATGTAGACAGGACAGCGAAAAACGTTTTGGAGGAGTAGCTTTATGTATAAAGAGGGGTTTAAAACATTCCCACTTTCTCCTTCCCAGGCTACTACATCTCGAAGCCGTCGGAGTTAAATTGACGACAAACAACAACAGAACAGTGAACATTATCTCAACTTACCTTAGACCTCGACGGAGAGTAATACAAAATGACTTCGAACAGATCTTTACAGGAGAACCTACTTTACTGTTAGGGGACTTGAATAGTAAACATACTGACTGGAAGTGCCGGACACAGAACTGTAATGGTACTAGACTTCAGACTGTAACGGAAAATCTTGGAATACACATTGAATCCCCAGACGAACCAACGTTCCATCCCACTCGACAAGGACATTTACCTGACATACTTGACATAGCTCTAATCCACAAACTCGACATTCCTATTTACCTCAAAACTATTATAGACTTAGACTCAGATCACCTCCCTGTGATTTGCACATTGGGAACACAAAGACAATACATAGAACCACTCCCTCGGCTAATAACTGGGAAGGTAAATTGGGAATTGTTCTCTCAAGAAATGTGTACATTCTCAATTCCAGCTACATACAATAATAAGGAGGAAATAAATTCAACAATAGATTCATTCACTCAACACATATACACATTCATACAGAAAGCAACACTCACACAAGTCACAGACAAACGGACAGGACTAACAAACAGCACTCCAACACACATATTACAAATGATACGACAAAAAAACACTCTGCGACACCGATGGCAAAGGACGAAACACCCCATTCTAAAAACTATAGTGAATAGACTATCCAGGCAAATTAGGTGGGAGCTAGATCAAACCCGATTCGAAAATTATAGGAGATTTGCAGAAAGTCTTACTCCTGGTGACGCAAATCTGTGGAAAGAAACGAAAAGACTGACAGGACAGAAAACTGACATATTCTCACTGACTGACCAGACAGGGACAGCTAATACAGATGAAGAGAAATGCCAACTACTGGCTGGACATTTTCACAGACAATTCACAAACGACACTAAAACCAACAGAGACATAGACGTAACCGTAAATACCTACTTACAAACTCCAATTACGACAGTTGAAAAAAACATCGACTTCATAACTCCTTACGAAGTAAATACGATCATCGGGAAACTGGCAAACAGGAAATCTCCAGGAGACGATCTTATATCCAATGTCGTCCTCAAACATCTTCCACAGAAGGGTATCGCACTCATCACATGCATATTTAATGCTTGTTTGAGATGTGGTTACTTCCCAAAAATGTGGAAAAATGCTGTTGTGGTAGTGTTTCACAAGCCCGGAAAACCAAAGGAAGATCCCGACAGCTATCGACCAGTAAGCCTTCTAAATACAATGGCTAAAGTCTTCGAAAAATGCATTGAGAAGAGACTCCGCCGGCACTTGGAGGAGAATAAAGTCATTCCCCAACATCAATTTGGGTTCAAACCTCAACACTCAGCTGTCCACCAAATACAGAGGGTAGCTGAATTAATATTAAAGGGATTTGAGGAAAAAAAGTATTCAACAGCTGTTTTCTTAGATGTCAAGTCAGCATTCGACACAGTGTGGCACAAGGGTCTTCTGTATAAACTCAAAAAAACTTGGCCACCATGCTATCTAGCGAATATTATCTCTTCGTTCCTCGACGAAAGAACATTACAAGTACGAGTTAAAAACAGCATCAGTCGCAAAATAACTGTTTCTGCTGGTGTGCCACAAGGAGCAGTACTGAGCCCTTTACTGTTTAGCTTGTATTGCCACGACATCCCCGACCCTCAAACTGCCACAGTCGCTCTGTTTGCAGATGACACGCTAATCATGAGCCAAGGAAATAATGTTCCAAAAACCATCGCAGACCTTCAGTCAGCACTGGACAGCATTACATCGTGGTTCAAAAGTTGGAAACTCCGTCTCAATCCATCGAAGACTGAAGCAAAGATATTCGCACTGAGGCACTTCGATGACAGGACTTCTCCTTGCTTGCGGATTGGACAGACCCGAGTTCCTTGGACTCCTAGGGACCAAAGTGTGTGCTACCTTGGCGTTCACTTCGACACTAGACTGACCTGGAGACTTCACATTAACTTAAAACTTCAATTGGCTCACACACGACTAAGACTATTATACCCACTTTTAAACAAGAAAACACCACTCAGACACAAATGCGCAGTTCTATTGTACAAAACTCTATTACTTCCATTACTGACTTACGCATGCCCAGTTTGGTACAGTACCAGTAACACAAACAGACGAAGACTTCAGACGTTTCAAAATAAAATTCTTCGAATTATTTTAAATGCACCTCCTTTTATACGAAACACACAAATCCACAGAGAGCTCGGGGTTGTCCACTCCGCAGAGTACATTGAAAAACTCACCCAAAGGAACTACGGAAAACTCCCAACAATAGAAGGAGCCGCCTACTTTCAGCTAGGAGAAAGGATTGCAACACGTCTAAAGCCAAGATGTTATCAAGATTTCTTTCATTTGCAATAATTTTTTTTTTTTTTTTTTTTTAAATTCATTCTCAGTTTACTTTTATTTATTTATTTATTCCTATTTTTGTTTTGTTTTTATATTTATTTTGTTAATGTATTTTTTTTTCTCCCTTAACCATTTGTAAATAATACTTTTATGTATTGGTTCAAATATATTGATTGATTGATTGAATTAATGGTGTTAAAAAGACAAATGGTTTGACCAATTTAAAGATAACAATTTTTGAGCTAGAATAGAATGTATATGTTTAAATTATGGATAAACAATATTTTACATATGATTTGTTAATAGGACTTGACTTGATAAAAATATTCAAACTGATACAAAATGAAGATTTGCGAATAACACAAAAATAATACTTTCAGAAGATTTTAGCATCTCATTGATAAAAAAAGTACATGACAATCTATGTCATATTGGAATATCACAAATGCAAAAAGCAATTAGTACCCTCTACACAGCCAAAAAGTTGACCACAAATATTAAACAAATTTGTGAGACTTGTGAAATTTGTAAAAAGAATAAAACAAGAGGACAAGGAACGTACGGATTCTCATTTAGGTCCAGCGAAAATTCCTTTCGAGATTGTTTCGATAGATACTATTGGAGGTTTTGGAGGTTCAAGATCAACAAAAAAATAGCTAAATCTACTAGTCGATCACTTTACCAGATATCCCTTCATTCTAACATCCAAGGCTCAAAGTGCAGGTGATTTTATAAAGCCAGATATCCCTTCATTCTAACATCTAAGGCTCAAAGTGCAGGTGATTGTATAAAGCCAGATATCCCTTCATTCTAACATCCAAGACTCAAAGTGCAGGTGATTTTATAAAGCCAGATATCCCTTCATTCTAACATCTAAGGCTCAAAGTGCAGGTGATTGTATAAAGCCAGATATCCCTTCATTCTAACATCCAAGGCTCAAAGTGCAGGTGATTTTATAAAGCCAGATATCCCTTCATTCTAACATCTAAGGCTCAAAGTGCAGGTGATTGTATAAAGCCAGATATCCCTTCATTCTAACATCCAAGGCTCAAAGTGCAGGTGATTTTATAAAGCCAGATATCCCTTCATTCTAACATCCAAGGCTCAAAGTGCAGGTGATTTTATAAAGCCAGATATCCCTTCATTCTAACATCTAAGGCTCAAAGTGCAGGTGATTGTATAAAGCCAGATATCCCTTCATTCTAACATCCAAGACTCAAAGTGCAGGTGATTGTATAAAGCCAGATATCCCTTCATTCTAACATCCAAGGCTCAAAGTGCAGGTGATTGTATAAAGCCAGATATCCCTTCATTCTAACATCCAAGGCTCAAAGTGCAGGTGATTGTATAAAGCCAGATATCCCTTCATTCTAACATCCAAGACTCAAAGTGCAGGTGATTGTATAAAGCCAGATATCCCTTCATTCTAACATCCAAGGCTCAAAGTGCAGGTGATTGTATAAAGCCAGATATCCCTTCATTCTAACATCCAAGGCTCAAAGTGCAGGTGATTGTATAAAGCCAGATATCCCTTCATTCTAACATCCAAGGCTCAAAGTGCAGGTGATTGTATAAAGCCAGATATCCCTTCATTCTAACATCCAAGGCTCAAAGTGCAGGTGATTTTATAAAGCCAGATATCCCTTCATTCTAACATCCAAGGCTCAAAGTGCAGGTGATTGTATAAAGCCAGATATCCCTTCATTCTAACATCCAAGGCTCAAAGTGCAGGTGATTGTATAAAGCCAGATATCCCTTCATTCTAACATCCAAGGCTCAAAGTGCAGGTGATTGTATAAAGCCAGATATCCCTTCATTCTAACATCCAAGGCTCAAAGTGCAGGTGATTGTATAAAGCCAGATATCCCTTCATTCTAACATCCAAGACTCAAAGTGCAGGTGATTGTATAAAGCCAGATATCCCTTCATTCTAACATCCAAGGCTCAAAGTGCAGGTGATTGTATAAAGCCAGATATCCCTTCATTCTAACATCCAAGGCTCAAAGTGCAGGTGATTGTATAAAGCCAGATATCCCTTCATTCTAACATCCAAGACTCAAAGTGCAGGTGATTGTATAAAGCCAGATATCCCTTCATTCTAACATCCAAGGCTCAAAGTGCAGGTGATTGTATAAAGCCAGATATCCCTTCATTCTAACATCCAAGGCTCAAAGTGCAGGTGATTGTATAAAGCCAGATATCCCTTCATTCTAACATCTAAGGCTCAAAGTGCAGGTGATTGTATAAAGCCAGATATCCCTTCATTCTAACATCCAAGGCTCAAAGTGCAGGTGATTGTATAAAGCCAGATATCCCTTCATTCTAACATCCAAGGCTCAAAGTGCAGGTGATTGTATAAAGCCAGATATCCCTTCATTCTAACATCCAAGGCTCAAAGTGCAGGTGATTGTATAAAGCCAGATATCCCTTCATTCTAACATCCAAGGCTCAAAGTGCAGGTGATTGTATAAAGCCAGATATCCCTTCATTCTAACATCCAAGGCTCAAAGTGCAGGTGATTGTATAAAGCCAGATATCCCTTCATTCTAACATCTAAGGCTCAAAGTGCAGGTGATTGTATAAAGCCAGATATCCCTTCATTCTAACATCCAAGGCTCAAAGTGCAGGTGATTGTATAAAGCCAGATATCCCTTCATTCTAACATCCAAGGCTCAAAGTGCAGGTGATTTTATAAAGCCAGATATCCCTTCATTCTAACATCCAAGGCTCAAAGTGCAGGTGATTGTATAAAGCCAGATATCCCTTCATTCTAACATCCAAGGCTCAAAGTGCAGGTGATTGTATAAAGCCAGATATCCCTTCATTCTAACATCCAAGGCTCAAAGTGCAGGTGATTGTATAAAGCCAGATATCCCTTCATTCTAACATCTAAGGCTCAAAGTGCAGGTGATTGTATAAAGCCAGATATCCCTTCATTCTAACATCCAAGGCTCAAAGTGCAGGTGATTGTATAAAGCCAGATATCCCTTCATTCTAACATCCAAGGCTCAAAGTGCAGGTGATTGTATAAAGCCAGATATCCCTTCATTCTAACATCCAAGGCTCAAAGTGCAGGTGATTGTATAAAGCCAGATATCCCTTCATTCTAACATCCAAGGCTCAAAGTGCAGGTGATTGTATAAAGCCAGATATCCCTTCATTCTAACATCCAAGGCTCAAAGTGCAGGTGATTGTATAAAGCCAGATATCCCTTCATTCTAACATCTAAGGCTCAAAGTGCAGGTGATTGTATAAAGCCAGATATCCCTTCATTCTAACATCCAAGGCTCAAAGTGCAGGTGATTGTATAAAGCCAGATATCCCTTCATTCTAACATCCAAGGCTCAAAGTGCAGGTGATTTTATAAAGCCAGATATCCCTTCATTCTAACATCCAAGGCTCAAAGTGCAGGTGATTGTATAAAGCCAGATATCCCTTCATTCTAACATCCAAGGCTCAAAGTGCAGGTGATTGTATAAAGCCAGATATCCCTTCATTCTAACATCCAAGGCTCAAAGTGCAGGTGATTGTATAAAGCCAGATATCCCTTCATTCTAACATCCAAGACTCAAAGTGCAGGTGATTGTATAAAGCCAGATATCCCTTCATTCTAACATCCAAGGCTCAAAGTGCAGGTGATTGTATAAAGCCAGATATCCCTTCATTCTAACATCTAAGGCTCAAAGTGCAGGTGATTGTATAAAGCCAGATATCCCTTCATTCTAACATCTAAGGCTCAAAGTGCAGGTGATTGTATAAAGCCAGATATCCCTTCATTCTAACATCCAAGGCTCAAAGTGCAGGTGATTGTATAAAGCCAGATATCCCTTCATTCTAACATCCAAGGCTCAAAGTGCAGGTGATTGTATAAAGCCAGATATCCCTTCATTCTAACATCTAAGGCTCAAAGTGCAGGTGATTGTATAAAGCCAGATATCCCTTCATTCTAACATCCAAGGCTCAAAGTGCAGGTGATTGTATAAAGCCAGATATCCCTTCATTCTAACATCCAAGGCTCAAAGTGCAGGTGATTGTATAAAGCCAGATATCCCTTCATTCTAACATCCAAGGCTCAAAGTGCAGGTGATTGTATAAAGCCAGATATCCCTTCATTCTAACATCCAAGACTCAAAGTGCAGGTGATTGTATAAAGCCAGATATCCCTTCATTCTAACATCCAAGACTCAAAGTGCAGGTGATTGTATAAAGCCAGATATCCCTTCATTCTAACATCCAAGGCTCAAAGTGCAGGTGATTGTATAAAGCCAGATATCCCTTCATTCTAACATCCAAGGCTCAAAGTGCAGGTGATTGTATAAAGCCAGATATCCCTTCATTCTAACATCCAAGGCTCAAAGTGCAGGTGATTGTATAAAGCCAGATATCCCTTCATTCTAACATCCAAGGCTCAAAGTGCAGGTGATTGTATAAAGCCAGATATCCCTTCATTCTAACATCCAAGACTCAAAGTGCAGGTGATTGTATAAAGCCAGATATCCCTTCATTCTAACATCCAAGACTCAAAGTGCAGGTGATTGTATAAACCTTGTCAAGACCATATCTGAGACAGAGGACATTGGAATGATTCTCACTGACCAATATCCATGAATCAATTAGAAAGAATTTAAGCAATTTTTAGCTGACCAGAAAATACCTATAGTATTTACAGCGGTAAACGCACCGTTTTCTAATGGTCTAAATCAGGGGTCTCCAAACTACGGCCCGAGGGCCCCATCCGGCCCGCCGACAGATTTTGTCCGGCCCGCGGAGAGCTAGCATACTTGAGAACTCCTTTTAGTGAACATATTTTTTATAGCAAATTAAATTTAGTTTACTGAAGTATTCTAATTTTATGTTGAATAATTATTAATATGACATCTACATTGACATGGTCATGGGCTAACTACTCATAACATTGTTGTAGGCTTATTGTTATTGTTTTTGTGATAAGTTGGAAAAAGAAACACAGAATTGTAATGAGTAAACACATGTATAATAAGCAGAAAATTTAACTTCAGTATATAATAACTAACAAATTATTGAAATGAATCCAACTAACATTTTATACATTTTAAATAAAAACATAACTTATAACAAGCATAATGATATATGAAATACTAATGGGATTTATGTAATTGAGATTTTCCACTGACAATAGCTTGTAGTTGTGGACTAATTTTACTTGTACCAATTATTAAAAGAGATTTAAGATGCTCATCAGTTAATTTAGATCTGTAAACATTTTGCGTGTACTTCATTTTGGAGAAGGTCTTCTCACACAAATAAGTAGTACCAAAAACAGAAAACAGCCCACGAGCAAATGTATGCAAATTATCAAATTGTGTCAGTGGAAGACTCTTATAAAATTCCAACAAAGATGAGTTTTGATATTTCTTCTTAATTATATCACTGCACTGTAGATCAATCATTTCCATTTGAAGTTCCGGGGCTAGGATTTCAATGTCAGTATCAAAAGGATTCTGAAAAATCTTAATTTGATTCGCAAAAGCATCAAAGTCCGAGAAACGAGTATCAAAATTTATTTTCAAAGTTTCGATTGCAAAATCGATAGGAAACTCAGTCTCAGAGGTGTGGCTGAATATTTCACATGTTTTAAAATGTGAAAAACATTTACTAGGTAGTTGTGATTGAAACAGTATCAATTTCTTCCGGAATGATTTGATATTAGTGTATAAATCAGGAAGATGCTGGTTTTCTCATTCCAATCTCAAATTCAGTTCGTTTTGTCAAATCAACATAGAATGCTAACTTCCACGGCCATGCGTTGTTTTGTAATTCAGTAAGAGGGCGATGCTTTTCATTCAAAAAAATTTCGATCACTGCTCGAATTTCAAAAAAGCGCTGTAGGACTTTGCCACAACTAAGCCAACGTACGGTAGTATGATAAGGTAAGTGATTGTCTCCAATCTCTTCAATAAATTGTCGGTGATTCAGCCCAAAATATCTGATAATATTAACAGTTGATATGTCTGGTTGCAGAACTTCAGACATATCCAAACATTTCCCGCACAAAGCCTGTTAATGAATGATACAATGTAAGACTAATGGTTTTGAACCACCGTCATTTGACACAGCCTTTGACACTAGAGCGACCACTCCTTTATCTTTCCCACTCATGTTTTTGCCCCCATCAGTTGTAATACATTTCAAGTTTTTCCATCGAAGGTTCTTTTGATTAATGGCCATTTCAACTCCTTTAAAAATATCTCTACCAGTAGTTGAACCAAGAATACTATACATGTGAAGAAGTTCTTCATGCACTTCATAGCTTTTATCTACTCCTCGAATATAAATCAACACCTGAGCAGTATCTGACACATCCCTTGACTCGTCCAAAGAAAACCACTCAACATGTCCATTTTTGTCCAACAGTTGAGAGGATATATTTTCAGCGATGTTTTCTACCCTTCGAGTCACAGTGTTTGCTGACATACTGACAGTTTTTGATAAATTTACCTTTTCAAGGCACATTTCTTCGGCTACTCCAATTATGCATTCTTTGATCATTTCTCCATCGGTGAATGGTTTTCCAAGTTTTGCAATTTCAAGAGACACACGAAAGCTGGCACGAGTTGCAGCCTCTTGTTCAGTTTTGAGTTTTGTAAATGAAGATTGCTGCGATTTCAATCCGCGCTTCATAGCTTCGAATTTTTCTGTCCGCAAACTTCCTGTATATTTTGAGTAATTTTGAAAATGTTCTGTTTCATAATGACGTTAATGTTATATTCCTTGAGAACGGCTATGCTTTCATTGCAAATCAAACATAGCGCCTTGTTACTCGACTCAATTACGAAATACTGAATGTTCCACTGATCTTTGAATTTTCTGCATTCACTATCAATTTTTCGCTTCTTTTCCATACTACTAAATTACACACAAAAGCAACAATTCGAATCAAAATACTGTTACAAAGATGTCTTAAACTTAAACACGCACAAACACGTTTTAAGGAGGTACGCACTATTTTATTTCACAACAGTGTCAAAGGAACTGACTTGTGGTTGCGCCAGTAGCCTTCTTATATATTCCAATTACTGCCATCTAGAAGTGAGTGGAAGACACCAGAACTTTCTCGAACCAACGAGATTATTCTGTACGTGCTATTAGCGCCATCTGTTAGCGATAGAAAGAACTACCTATTTCCGCTTGTGTCCACCAGATGTCGTGTCACATTACTACTCATGGCTCGTACACTACGACTAATCTAGAAATTACAGATAATGACAGGAAAATTAATAATATGCAGTGTTACCGTTTTGCGGACTTTAGTCCGATTTGCAGCCTTTTTTAAACGTTGTGTACTTTTTCGGACTTTTTTTTTCATCAGTGGACTATTTCACTTTTTACCAGCGGCAACAATGATAATATGGTTTTGGCCCTCGGAACCTACTGGAGTAATCAGTATGGCCCTAAGGCTGGAAAGTTTGAGACCCCTGGTCTAAATGAAAGGCTGAATCAAACACTTGTCAACTAAATCAGATGCAAAAGTAATAAAGAAAAGAAAAAGAAAGCTTGGACGAAATTAGCTCAAGAATGTATTAATAGTTACAACAAATCAATTCACACAGTAACCGGATATTCACCCAATTATCTGCTATATGGGAAAGACGACACAATATTACAATTTAAGAGTTAAAACAAGAACCAACAAATAGTGACTGGATGAGAGATAGAAAGATAGCTTTCGAAAATACAGGAAAATCTCATAATTACAACAAAAAACTATATAACAAGAAATTAAAATATTGGAACTTCCAAGTGGGAGATATGGTGTATTTGGAAAACGGAAACAAGCTAAATAGGAAGAAACTAGATGAAATAAAAATAGGACCCTATGAGATCATTGTCAGATACAATATACAAGATAAATACTGGATACAGAAAAATGGAATCAAATATATTCCATATCACCAAGCTAATTCCATCTTTAATATCTGAAGACACAGAAGAGTGAGAAGAACCACTGATGGACTGGATAGGTGACTAGAGAAGACTGGGAGATCTTCTACATCCAGGGGGGGGGGGGAGAAGAACCATGGATGGACTGGATAGGTGACTAGAGAAGACTGGGAGATCTTCTACATCCAGGGGGGGGGGAGAAGAACCACTGATGGACTGGATAGGTGACTAGAGAAGACTGGGAGATCTTCTACATCCAGGGGGGGGGGAGAAGAACCATGGATGGACTGGATAGGCGACTAGAGAAGACTGGGAGATCTTCTACATCCAGGGGGGGAGAAGAACCATGGATAGGTGACTAGAGAAGACTGGGAGATCTTCTACATCCGGGGGGGGGGGGGAGAAGAACGATGGAAGGACTGGATAGGTGACTAGAGAAGACTGGGAGATCTTCTACATCAAGGGGGGGGGGAGAAGAACCATGGATGGACTGGATAGGTGACTAGAGAAGACTGGGAGATCTTCTACATCCGGGGGGGGGGGAGAAGAACCATGGATGGACTGGATAGGTGACTAGAGAAGACTGGGAGATCTTCTACATCCGGGGGGGGGAGAAGAACCATGGATGGACTGGATAGGTGACTAGAGAAGACTGGGAGATCTTCTACATCCAGGGGGGGAGAAGATCCATGGATAGGTGACTAGAGAAGACTGGGAGATCTTCTACATCCAGGGGGGGGGGGGGGAGAAGAACCATGGATGGACTGGATAGGTGACTAGAGAAGACTGGGAGATCTTCTACATCCAGGGGGGGGGGGGAGAAGAACCATGGATGGACTGAATAGGTGACTAGAGAAGACTGGGAGATCTTCTACATCCAGGGGGGGGGGAGAAGAACCATGGATGGACTGGATAGGTGACTAGAGAAGACTGGGAGATCTTCTACATCCAGGGGGGGGGGAGAAGAACCATGGATGGACTGGATAGGTGACTAGAGAAGACTGGGAGATCTTCTACATCCAGGGGGGGGGGAGAAGAACCATGGATGGACTGGATAGGTGACTAGAGAAGACTGGGAGATCTTCTACATCCAGGGGGGGGGAGAAGAACCATGGATAGACTGGATAGGTGACTAGAGAAGACTGGGAGATCTTCTACATCCAGGGGGGGGGGGGAGAAGAACCATGGATGGACTGGATAGGTGACTAGAGAAGACTGGGAGATCTTCTACATCCAGGGGGGGGGGAGAAGAACCATGGATGGACTGGATAGGTGACTTGAGAAGACTGGGAGATCTTCTACATCCGGGGGGGGGGGGGGGAAGAACCATGGATGGACTGGATAGGTGACTAGAGAAGACTGGGAGATCTTCTACATCCAGGGGGGGGGAGAAGAACCATGGATGGACTGGATAGGTGACTAGAGAAGACTGGGAGATCTTCTACATCCAGGGGGGGAGAAGATCCACGGATAGGTGACTAGAGAAGACTGGGAGATCTTCTACATCCAGGGGGGGGAGAAGAACCATGGATAGGTGACTAGAGAAGACTGGGAGATCTTCTACATCCAGGGGGGGGGGGAGAAGAACCATGGATGGACTGGATAGGTGACTAGAGAAGACTGGGAGATCTTCTACATCCGGGGGGGGGGAGAAGAACCATGGCTAGGTGACTAGAGAAGACTGGGAGATCTTCTACATCCAGGGGGGGGAGAAGAACCATGGATGGATTGGATAGGTGACTAGGGAAGACTGGGAGATCTTCTACATCCAGGGGGGGAGAAGATCCATTGATAGGTGACTAGAGAAGACTGGGAGATCTTCTACATCCAGGGGGGGAGAAGATCCATGGATAGGTGACTAGAGAAGACTGGGAGATCTTCTACATCCAGGGGCGGGGGAGAAGAACCATGGATGGACTGGATAGGTGACTAGAGAAAACTGGGAGATCTTCTACATCCAGGGGGGGGGAGAAGAACCATGGATGGACTGGATAGGTGACTAGAGAAGACTGGGAGATCTTCTACATCCAGGGGGGGAGAAGAACCATGGATGGACTGGATAGGTGACTAGAGAAGACTGGGAGATCTTCTACATCCAGGGGGGGGAGAAGAACCATGGATGGACTGGATAGGTGACTAGAGAAGACTTGGAGTTCTTCTACATCCGGGGGGGGGAGAAGATCCACGGATAGGTGACTAGAGAAGACTGGGAGATCTTCTACATCCAGGGGGGGGGGAGAACTATGGATGGACTGGATAGGTGACTAGAGAAGACTGGGAGATCTTCTACATCAAGGGGGGGAGAAGAACCATGGATAGGTGACTAGAGAAGACTGGGAGATCTTCTACATCCAGGGGGGGAGAAGATCTATGGATAGGTGACTAGAGAAGACTGGGAGATCTTCTACATCCGGGGGGGGGAGAAGAACCATGGATGGACTGGGTAGGTGACTAGAGAAGACTGGGAGATCTTCTACATCCGGGGGGGGGGAGAAGAACCATGGATAGGTGACTAGAGAAGACTGGGAGATCTTCTACATCCAGGGGGGGGGGGAGAAGAACCATGGATGGACTGGATAGGTGACTAGAGAAGACTGGGAGATCTTGTACATCCGGGGGGGGGGAGAAGATCCATGGATAGGTGACTAGAGAAGACTGGGAGATCTTCTACATCCGGGGGGGGGGGAGAAGAACCATGGATGGACTGGATAGGTGACTATAGAAGACTGGGAGGTCTTCTACATCCAGGGGGGGGGGGGGAGAAGAACCATGGATGGACTGGTTAGGTGACTAGAGAAGACTGGGAGATCTTCTACATCCAGGGGGGAGGGAAGAACCATGGATGGACTGGATAGGTGACTAGAGAAGACTGGGAGATCTTCTACATCCAGGGGGGGGGAGAAGAACCATGGATGGACTGGATAGGTGACTAGAGAAGAGTGGGAGATCTTCTACATCCAGGGGGGGAGAAGAACCATGGATAGGTGACTAGAGAAGACTGGGAGATCTTCTACATCCAGGGGGGGAGAAGATCCATGGATAGGTGACTAGAGAAGACTGGGAGATCTTCTACATCCAGGGGGGGGGGAGAAGAACCATGGATGGACTGGATAGGTGACTAGAGAAGACTCGGAGATCTTCTACATCCAGGGGGGGGAGAAGAACCATGGATGGACTGGATAGGTGACTAGAGAAGACTGGGAGATCTTCTACATCCAGGGGGGGGGGAGAAGAACCATGGATGGACTGGATAGGTGACTAGAGAAGACTGGGTGATCTTCTACATCCAGGGGGGGAGAAGATCCATGGATAGGTGACTAGAGAAGACTGGGATATCTTTTACATCCAGGGGGGGGGGTGAAGATCCATTGATAGGTGACTAGAGAAGACGGTGAGATCTTCTACATCCAGGGGGGGGGGAGAAGAACCATGGATGGACTGGATAGGTGACTAGAGAAGACTGGGAGATCTTCTACATCCAGGGGGGGGAGAAGAACCATGGATGGACTGGATAGGTGACTAGAGAAGACTGGGAGATCTTCTACATCCGGGGGGGGGGGCGAGAAGAACCATGGATGGACTGGATAGGTGACTAGAGAAGACTGGGAGATGTTCTACATCCAGGGGGGGGGGAGAAGAACCATGGATGGACTGGATAGGTGACTAGAGAAGACTGGGAGATCTTCTACATCCAGGTGGGGGGGGGGGGGGGGAGAAGAACCATGTATGGACTGGATAGGTGACTTGAGAAGACTGGGAGATCTTCTACATCCGGGGGGGGGAAGAAGAACCATGGATGGACTGGATAGGTGACTAGAGAAGACTGGGAGATCTTCTAAATCCAGGGGGGGGGAGAAGAACCATGGATGGACTGGATAGGTGACTTGAGAAGACTGGGAGATCTTCTACATCCAGGGGGGGGAGAACATCCACGGATAGGTGACTAGAGAAGACTGGGAGATCTTCTACATCCTGGGGGGGGGAGAAGAACCATGGATGGACTGGATAGGTGACTAGAGAAGACTGGGAGATCTTCTACATCCAGGGGAGGGGGGGAGAAGAACCATGGATGGACTGGATAGGTGACTAGAGAAGACTGGGAGATCTTCTACATCCAGGGGGGGAGAAGAACCATGGATGGACTGGATAGGTGACTAGAGAAGACTGGGAGATCTTCTACATCCAGGGGGGGGGGAGAAGAACCATGGAGAGGTGACTAGAGAAGACTGGGAGATCTTCTACATCCAGGGGGGGGGGAGATGTAAAGAAAATAGGATATATTTCTTTAATTTATATTTTAATGTTCATTAGTTTTTAAGAAACAAGAATAATAGATTTTAGAACTGCTGGAACATAAGTATTTTGTTTTTTCCAAGTAGAATTATGAAAATTAATTATTAACAATTTTTTTAATGTAAATAATATAATTAGGGGGTTGAAACTGTAAATAGAAACTTTAAATGTTGTTTCTTTGTTTACAGGTAGTATTCCATTGTATTCATGCCATTAGTTTTCATACATATGTAATTAATATTAGTCTAATCAAAATAACTTTGTTTACAGAGCAACACATTTGTTTACATTGGCGTCAATTCCCAAGAGTAAATAAGTATTACAATATATATATATATATATATATACATATATATATATATATATATATATGTATATATATATATATATATTTTTATAGGGGAAGGTGTTGTACCTCTGACCATATTGTCACCTTTGACCACCGAGGCTGTGGCGGCATGTAGCAACATTTTATAAATTTTGGTGTAATTTGTGTTTAGCTCCTTCACTAGAGGGCTTGTGTAACCTACTTTGGATTATTCAAGTCAAAGAGGATTCTTGCAAAAAATACTTATCCATTTCTATCATAAAAATGTAAGTTATTTATTGATGACGTTTTGCCTCATAACATTTTTTGTATTATGTCTTTTTAGATGGAAATCATTTGACAAAGTAGCTATTACAATAAGAAACATGGTGTAGCTTCTGAAATTGATTTATCTTAACCCTAAAATTTTCAGCATGCTTTTTAATTTGCACTACCAGGGTGTTGTACCTCTGACCACGACTAGTTGTTGTTCCTTTGACCAGGTCAAAGGTACAACACACCTGAGTATTTTTTTCATAATTGAACTTTTATGTTCTTCTGCTACAACTTTTTAAAAATTAATTAATATTGGTTGCTTCAATTGTTCAAAGAATTTAACAAAATAATAAATGCTCAAACCTATTACCCCTTATCGTTCCACTTGAAGTTGTAAGACCTCATCGAAAAGTGGAGGCGAGGAAAATGTCAAATAGGGGCCGGCCTAAAGGGAAACCTCGTATCTTGACAGATATTCCTGAAAAGCTAATTACTAAAGGTGAAAAAAAAAACGAAAGCACCACCCAAAACGTAAGACACCACATACAAATAAACCTCTTCCTAAAAAAGTGGTAAATAAAAAGAAAATTATTCTAATGACAATTCAAATTCTGATACTGACATCGAAATTTCTTCAGGAGAAAGTGACATTGATCTGTCTGATAAATGTCGCGAGTTTTGCAGATGACCAGCAACAATTTGAGAAATATGATTTGGAAAAAGGAAATTTTATACTTGTTAAAAATTAAAGTAAAAAGACTATTACATATTTAGTCGCAGAGATCTGCGGTATTAAATGTCCAATGTTTAAGATCCAATATTTGAAAAAAAAACTTTAAGTGATAAGTTTACGATCACTTAAAGTTTTTTTTAAGTGATAACTTTAAGTTAACACTTAACTTAAAGGTATCACAACAACTTTAAGTGATAAGTTTACGAGAGAAGATGAAAATTTGTATGATATTGATGTTGAAGACATTGTGGCTAAACTTCCATACCCTACTAAATAGTAGAGAATGGATGTGTTTAGCCACAATGGCTTCAACATCAATATCAAGCTTAATTATTAATTAATTAACGCTTAATTAATAATTAATTAATTATGATGCTTAATATGCTGAAAAATCCAGTCCAATCGATAAACGTTTGAACTGTCAAGCAGATGCCGCTGTTTGAAAATGTCATATTTGTTGAGGAATAGCTTGTACTTGAAATAAAAATGAAATTAACGCCACTAAGTTCTACCTGTGGATTCGGTCGAAATGTTCCTTCTCAACAATTGGTATGAAGACAAAAGCTACTCCACTCGACAACATGAGGACGAAGTTCGCAGCCTCCACAGCCATTGTTATCTCGTCCAGGAAATAGAAGATATAGTAGACAGAATATACAAGGATTCCATCATGCAGGAGAAGTATGAGGAGAACGAAGTAGGCGTACAGGCGAGGCGCGTTATGCAAAGCTCCTAGAATCTGAAAATATATATGGCAATTATATCCACAGCAGAAACAATTTATAGATTACTAGCTGTCACCCAGTGTGCCATGCTACACCTACTTTCTGTCTATGACTCTCCCGGTATCAAGATCTACCTGCATACTAGCTGTCACCCAGTGTGCCATGCTACACCTACTTTCTGTCAATGACTCTCCCCGAATCAAGATCTACCTGTATACTAGCTGTCACCCAGTGTGCCATGCTACACCTACTTTCTGTCTATGACTCTCCCGGTATCAAGATCTACCTGCATACTAGCTGTCACCCAGTGTGCCATGCTACACCTACTTTCTGTCAATGACTCTCCCCGAATCAAGATCTACCTGTATACTAGCTGTCACCCAGTGTGCCATGCTACACCTACTTTCTGTCTATGACTCTCCCCGTATCCAGATCTACCTGTATACTAGCTGTTACCCAGTGTGCCATGCTACACCTACTTTCTGTATATGACTCTCCCCGAATCAAGATCTACCTGTATACTAGCTGTTACCCAGTGTGCCATGCTACACCTACTTTCTGTCTATGAATCTCCCCGTATCAAGATCTACCTGTATACTAGCTGTCACCCAGTGTGCCATACTACACCTACTTTCTGTCTATGACTCTCCCGGTATCAAGATCTACCTGCATACTAGCTGTCACCCAGTGTGCCATGCTACACCTACTTTCTGTCAATGACTCTCCCCGAATCAAGATCTACCTGTATACTAGCTGTCACCCAGTGTGCCATGCTACACCTACTTTCTGTCTATGACTCTCCCCGTATCAAGATCTACCTGTATACTAGCTGTTACCCAGTGTGCCATGCTACACCTACTTTCTGTATATGACTCTCCCCGTATCAAGATCTACCTGTATACTAGCTGTCACCCAGTGTGCCATGCTACACCTACTTTCTGTCTATGACTCTCCCCGTATCAAGATCTACCTGTATACTAGCTGTTACCCAGTGTGCCATGCTACACCTACTTTCTGTATATGACTCTCCCCGAATCAAGATCTACCTGTATACTAGCTGTTACCCAGTGTGCCATGCTACACCTACTTTCTGTCTATGAATCTCCCCGTATCAAGATCCACCTGTATACTAGCTGTCACCCAGTGTGCCATGCTACACCTACTTTCTGTATATGACTCTCCCCGAATCAAGATCTACCTGTATACTAGCTGTCACCCAGTGTGCCATGCTACACCTACTTTCTGTATATGACTCTCCCCGAATCAAGATCTACCTGTATACTAGCTGTCACCCAGTGTGCCATGCTACACCTACTTTCTGTATATGACTCTCCCCGTATCAAGATCTACCTGTATACTAGCTGTCACCCAGTGTGCCATGCTACACCTACTTTCTGTATATGACTCTCCCCGAATCAAGATCTACCTGTATACTAGCTGTCACCCAGTGTGCCATGCTACACCTACTTTCTGTCTATGACTCTCCCCGTATCAAGATCTACCTGTATACTAGCTGTCACCCAGTGTGCCATGCTACACCTACTTTCTGCCTGTGACTCTCCCCGTATCAAGATCTACCTGTATACTAGCTGTCACCCAGTGTGCCATGCTACACCTACTTTCTATCTATGAATCTCCCCGTATCAAGATCTACCTGTATACTAGCTGTCACCCAGTGTGCCATGCTACACCTACTTTCTGTATATGACTCTCCCCGAATCAAGATCTACCTGCATACTAGCTGTCACCCAGTGTGCCATGCTACACCTACTTTCTGTATATGACTCTCCCCGTATCAAGATCTACCTGCATACTAGCTGTCACCCAGTGTGCCATGCTACACCTACTTTCTGTATATGACTCTCCCCGTATCAAGATCTACCTGTATACTAGCTGTCACCCAGTGTGCCATGCTACACCTACTTTCTGTATATGACTCTCCCCGAATCAAGATCTACCTGCATACTAGCTGTCACCCAGTGTGCCATGCTACACCTACTTTCTGTCAATGAGTCTCCCCGAATCAAGATCCACCTTTATACTAGCTGTCACCCAGTGTGCCATGCTACACCTACTTTCTGTATATGACTCTCCCCGTATCAAGATCTACCTGTATACTAGCTGTCACCCAGTGTGCCATGCTACACCTACTTTCTGTATATGACTCTCCCCGAATCAAGATCTACCTGCATTTCTAGCTGTCACCCAGTGTGCCATGCTACACCTACTTTCTGTATATGACTCTCCCCGTATCAAGATCTACCTGTATACTAGCTGTCACCCAGTGTGCCATGCTACACCTACTTTCTGTATATGACTCTCCCCGAATCAAGATCTACCTGCATACTAGCTGTCACCCAGTGTGCCATGCTACACCTACTTTCTGTATATGACTCTCCCCGAATCAAGATCTACCTGCATACTAGCTGTTACCCAGTGTGCCATGCTACACCTACTTTCTGTATATGACTCTCCCCGAATCAAGATCTACCTGCATACTTGCTGTCACCCAGTGTGCCATGCTACACCTACTTTCTGTATATGACTCTCCCCGAATCAAGATCTACCTGCATACTAGCTGTCACCCAGTGTGCCATGCTACACCTACTTTCTGTCAATGAGTCTCCCCGAATCAAGATCCACCTGTATACTAGCTGTCACCCAGTGTGCCATGCTACACCTACTTTCTGTCAATGAGTCTCCCCGAATCAAGATCTACCTGTATACTAGCTGTCACCCAGTGTGCCATGCTACACCTACTTTCTGTCAATGACTCTCCCCGAATCAAGATCTACCTGCATACTAGCTGTTACCCAGTGTGCCATGCTACACCTACTTTCTGTATATGACTCTCCCCGAATCAAGATCTACCTGCATACTAGCTGTTACCCAGTGTGCCATGCTACACCTACTTTCTGTCAATGACTCTCCCCGAATCAAGATCTACCTGTATACTAGCTGTTACCCAGTGTGCCATGCTACACCTACTTTCTGCCTATGACTCTCCCCGAATCAAGATCTACCTGCATACTAGCGGTCACCCAGTGTGCCATGCTACACCTACTTTCTGTCAATGACTCTCCCCGAATCAAGATCTACCTGTATACTAGCTGTTACCCAGTGTGCCATGCTACACCTACTTTCTGTATATGACTCTCCCCGAATCAAGATCTACCTGCATACTTGCTGTCACCCAGTGTGCCATGCTACACCTACTTTCTGTATATGACTCTCCCCGAATCAAGATCTACCTGCATACTAGCTGTCACCCAGTGTGCCATGCTACACCTACTTTCTGTCAATGAGTCTCCCCGAATCAAGATCCACCTGTATACTAGCTGTCACCCAGTGTGCCATGCTACACCTACTTTCTGTCAATGAGTCTCCCCGAATCAAGATCTACCTGTATACTAGCTGTCACCCAGTGTGCCATGCTACACCTACTTTCTGTCAATGACTCTCCCCGAATCAAGATCTACCTGCATACTAGCTGTTACCCAGTGTGCCATGCTACACCTACTTTCTGTATATGACTCTCCCCGAATCAAGATCTACCTGCATACTAGCTGTTACCCAGTGTGCCATGCTACACCTACTTTCTGTCAATGACTCTCCCCGAATCAAGATCTACCTGTATACTAGCTGTTACCCAGTGTGCCATGCTACACCTACTTTCTGCCTATGACTCTCCCCGAATCAAGATCTACCTGCATACTAGCGGTCACCCAGTGTGCCATGCTACACCTACTTTCTGTCAATGACTCTCCCCGAATCAAGATCTACCTGTATACTAGCTGTTACCCAGTGTGCCATGCTACACCTACTTTCTGTATATGACTCTCCCCGAATCAAGATCTACCTGTATACTAGCTGTTACCCAGTGTGCCATGCTACACCTACTTTCTGTATATGACTCTCCCCGAATCAAGATCTACCTGTATACTAGCTGTCATCCAGTGTGCCATGCTACACCTACTTTCTGTATATGACTCTCCCCGTATCAAGATCTACCTGTATACTAGCTGTTACCCAGTGTGCCATGCTACACCTACTTTCTGTATATGACTCTCCCCGTATCAAGATCTACTTGTATACTAGCTGTCACCCAGTGTGCCATGCTACACCTACTTTCTGTCTATGACTCTCCCCGTATCAAGATCTACCTGTATACTAGCTGTCACCCAGTGTGCCATGCTACACCTACTTTCTGTCTATGAATCTCCCCGTATCAAGATCTACCTGTATACTAGCTGTCACCCAGTGTGCCATGCTACACCTACTTTCTGTATATGACTCTCCCCGTATCAAGATCTACCTGTATACTAGCTGTCACCCAGTGTGCCATGCTACACCTACTTTCTGTCTATGACTCTCCCCGTATCAAGATCTACCTGTATACTAGCTGTCACCCAGTGTGCCATGCTACACCTACTTTCTGTCTATGACTCTCCCCGAATCAAGATCTACCTGTATACTAGCTGTCACCCAGTGTGCCATGCTACACCTACTTTCTGTCTATGAATCTCCCCGTATCAAGATCTACCTGAATACTAGCTGTTACCCAGTGTGCCATGCTACACCTACTTTCTGTATATGACTCTCCCCGAAACCAGATCTACCTGTATACTAGCTGTTACCCAGTGTGCCATGCTAAACCTACTTTCTGTATATGACTCTCCCCGAATCAAGATCTACCTGTATACTAGCTGTCACCCAGTGTGCCATGCTACACCTACTTTCTGTATATGACTCTCCCCGAATCAAGATCTACCTGTATACTAGCTGTTACCCAGTGTGCCATGCTACACCTACTTTCTGTCTATGACTCTCCCAGTATCAAGATCCACCTGTATACTAGCTGTTACCCAGTGTGCCATGCTACACCTACTTTCTGTCTATGACTCTCCCCGTATCAAGATCTACCTGTATACCCAGTTACGTCGAAATCGATCAAACGGTGTGAATTTGCTTATCTAGATGAAGTTCGTGAAACAGCCAACTAAGGCCAGCACCACAGCAGTTCTGAAAAAATCTGACAGAGGCCAGCAGCACAGCCTGCGAGTAGATAGCTCTTATCAAAGAAAGGCCAGCGCTCCTTAGTTAGACAGTGACTGTTGATATAAACTGCATTATATGATTATATAATGATGTAAGGTCATCAATGAGTTCGAGTTATTCTAATTATCAACAACATCAACAAATAAATTTGGGAAATTCACAAATGGCCGTCACAATCTGAATGGTTCAGGTAGCCAATTTTTCTTGAACAAAACTTTTGACTTTTTGACCAAATTTTGAAATTTGACTATTTAGACCTAGCATAGGAGATTTCCCGTATCAAGACCTACCTGTGTGCCTAGTTTGGTGAAAATCGGTCAAACGGCGTGGATTCGTATAAGGGACAAACAGACATCCACGTAGGGAAGTAGCCTCTAGCAGGACTCGTCCTGTAATGGTAACAGTATATACATAGTTACCATATAGATAATACATATTACCATGTATATAAATAGTTACCATATATATAATACTACTATATATATATATATATATATATATATATATATATATAAATAGTTACCATATATATAATACTGCTATATATATATATATACATATATATATAAATAGTTACCATATATATAATACTACTATATATATATAAATAGTTACCATATAGATGCCAGCGTTTTCACGGAATGAATTAGTCTTCTTGAGTCTATCATCTACTGATGTCAGCTGCTTGAAGTAATTTCTAATGACATTCATCTGGAAATAAAAATATTCTATTAAAACATACAGTAAATCACTATTTTATCATTCATTCATCAGCCTGAGCTGGAATGTGAATCGGGGCGATGGCTTTATTCACCAGCCTGAGCTGGAATGTGAATCCGGGCGATGGCTTTATTCATCAGCCTGAGCTGGAATGTGAATCGGGGCGATGGCTTTATTCATCAGCCTGAGCTGGAATGTGAATCGGGTCGATGGCTTTATTCATCAGCCTGAGCTGGAATGTGAATCGGGGCGATGGCTTTATTCATCAGCCTGAGCTGGAATGTGAATCCGGGCGATGGCTTTATTCATCAGCCTGAGCTGGAATGTGAATCGGGGCGATGGCTTTATTCATCAGCCTGAGCTGGAATGTGAATCGGGGCGATGGCTTTATTCATCAGCCTGAGCTGGAATGTGAATCCGGGCGATGGCTTTATTCATCAGCCTGAGCTGGAATGTGAATCGGGGCGATGGCTTTATTCATCAGCCTGAGCTGGGATGTGAATCGGGGCGATGGCTTTATTCATCAGCCTGAGCTGGAATGTGAATCGGGGCGATGGCTTTATTCATCAGCCTGAGCTGGAACGTGAATCGGGGCGATGGCTTTATTCATCAGCCTGAGCTGGAATGTGAATCGGGGCGATGGCTTTATTCATCAGCCTGAGCTGGAACGTGAATCGGGGCGATGGCTTTATTCATCAGCCTGAGCTGGAATATGAATCGGGGCGATGGTTTCATTCATCAGCCTGAGCTGGGATGTGAATCGGGGCGATGGCTTCATTCATCAGCCTGAGCTGGGATATGAATCGAGGCGATGGCTTTATTCATCAGCCTGAGGTGGGATGTGAATCGAGGCGATGGCTTCATTCATCAGCCTGAGCTGGGATGTGAATCGAGGCGATGGTTTTATATTCCTGGTTTATTAGTACTACATTTTCATTACAAATTATCCCTAAACCCTAATCCTGCTGTCCAGTCACTGTCCACTCCTAATCATCCCTATTCCCCACCACGACGGTTGAACAGGATGTGGCCCCGCGATCTGCTTTAAGCAATACAAGGGAGTGCTAACGGAGGTTATCTTCTCCCCACAAGCCCCTAGCCTAGAGTGTCTGCAGTTCTCTCGTCCCTTTTCCAGCTCCAGTACATCGTACCGCTGCTGGTTGAGGAGTGGGGTACGGCTGTCCCTAATCATCTCGCTTACCCGAGGAGACAAGGGGACAGCTGGGGCGGACGCTCGTGATTTTTATGTTTATGTGAGCACATTACAAAATGTATTATTTTACAGAATGTAATTTCATTAAATTAATAAATAAATTAGTACTCCAGCTAGACCTTGAAATAGTTAGAAGGTTTGGAATTCAGGGTAATCTACTTCTTGGTGTTTTCTTGTTTGTCCGTGTCATCTCTCTACGGGCAGAGGAAATATATACATATAGAAAATTCTAACTGTTCGTGTTCTCTATATGGAAGATATGAGGGAAAAATATTATTGAGGATTTGATCAACGCAATAATATCCAAAACAACGATTTTTAGAATTGTTAATAATAATAATCTCAGAAACGTCTTATCCCATTTAGATGCGGTTTTTAGTAATATATTATGATAAGCTTCACTTAACATTTAGTGTTATTTTCATGTCAATCGGTTCATAAATACAAATGTTATCCCAATGTAAAGAATCACGTCGGACATTTGATGAGCTAACGTTAACACGATACACACCAGAGGTTTTGGTTTTATCGTCATCAAACTTGGAATATATTATTCCCCTAGAAAATGATTGAACGAGTTCGTTAACCAGCAAAATTGGTTCGTCTGGAGGGGGTTTTACTCCTGACCGAAAGTATTTATTCGCCTATACCGCAATAGTTGTTGTATTGCAACGAAAATCGGTATTCGTTGTGGACATATTAATAGGAAAATATGTTGTATAAATAAACTAAATCGGTTCACTATCCACGTGGAAGAAGTCGCGGGCACAGCTAGTTAATTAAATATAGCTAATTTTACAATTACTAACATTATTATTATTTTTTTAATTACTATTAAATATTTTCCATTATTTAATATTTCCTCTTGAGTTATTTTATTTCCTATAACTGATATTTATGATTTCTGCTTCACCTTTCTTCCTCTGCTACTTTGCTATGACAGTTTAATCTGAGCTGAGATTGAGTCGATAGATATCTCTGCTATAGCTGGATCTAGTCTTGATGTAGGCATTTCTTATTCTCTCTCTTCTACATCTTCTTAGTTCGTAGGATTTCTATGATTTCTGCTTCACCTTTCTTCCTCTGCTACTTTGCTATGACAGTTTAATCTGAGCTGAGATTGAGTCGATAGATATCTCTGCTATAGCTGGATCTAGTCTTGATGTAGGCATTTCTTATTCTCTCTCTTCTACATCTTCTTAGTTCGTAGGATTTCTATGATTTCTGCTTCACCTTTCTTCCTCTGCTACTTTGCTATGACAGTTTAATCTGAGCTGAGATTGAGTCGATAGATATCTCTGCTATAGCTGGATCTAGTCTTGATGTAGGCATTTCTTATTCTCTCTCTTCTACATCTTCTTAGTTCGTAGGATATCTATGAGTAGTCTATGATAAGGGGTTGGAGAAATTTACTGTTTCTCGATTTTTTTTGCCAGTTTTTCACTGGAATTTATTTGAGATAAGATCATGATATGATAAGCGTTTATTAGCCTTACTTATGAACCTGGTTATTTCTTCAGTGCTCTCTGATAATCACTAATAATAGGAGTAGTTAGTAATAATAGTAACCGATTTAGTTTATTTTTACAACACATATTTACCTGTAGATTACCACTATGAATACCGAGTTTCGTCGAAATATACCTAAAATCACGGCTGGTAGTGGCGAATTGGTATTGTCGGTCCGGAGTAAACCCCCCCTCCTTATGAACCGATTTAGTTCATTTTTGTATCTCACTTTTCTCTCTATATTACCACTACGAATACCAAGTTTCGTTGAAATATAACAAATATTACGGCTAAAATGGAAAGTGTTTTGGGTTCGGGGTAAACCCCCCCTTCCGGTGGACCGATTTTGGTGGTTAACGAACTCGTTCAATCGTTTGCTAATTGAATGCTATATACCAAGTTTTGTGACGAAAAAACAAAAACTCTGGCCGCTATCGTGTTAACAGACACATATATATATATATATATGCATATATATATATATATATATATATATATATATATATATATATAGATATATATAAATTTTAACGGGGGTCATTTTCGGTGTCTACTAGGTAGGATCGATAAAGATTTGAAGAAATTTTTCAAAAATTCCGTCATGAGTCCAACCTCAATAGCTACTTTCCTTCGGAGGAAAGTGCTAAAAACGAGTACTTACAAGCTTATGAACTCAAAAACTTTAGCGTTACGATTTTTTTTTGCGCGAATTTCGCCCCAAACGCCATCTTCCAGTGGGCGGATTTTTCTGGTTAACAAACTTGACCTTTCAAATTGAACGACGCATATATATATATATATATATATATATATATATATATATATATATATATATATATATATATATATGTATACAAATTTGAACCACGTACCTCATGCAGTGACCAAGCGACTACTAGCTACCTCTTGCAGTCACCAAGCGACTACTGGCTACCTCTTGCAGTGACCAAGCGACTAGTGGCTACCTCTTGCAACGACCAAGCGTCTACTAGTTACCTATTGCAGTGACCAAGCGTCTACTGGCTACCTCATGCAGTCACCAAGCGACTACTAAATACCTCTTGCAGTGACCAAGCGTCTACTAGTTACCTCTTGCACTGACCAAGCGTCTACTGGTTACCTCTTGCAGTGACCAAGCGTCTACTGGCTACCTCTTGCAACGACCAAGCGACTAGTGGCTACCTCTTGCAACAACCATGCGTCTACTAGTTACCTCTTGCAGTGACCAAGCGTCTACTGGCTACCTCTTGCAGTCACCAAGCGACTTCTGGCTACCTCTTGAAGTGATCAAGCGTCTACTGGCTACCTTATGCAGTGACCAAGCGACTACTAGCTACCTCTTGCAGTCACCAAGCGTCTACTAGTTACCTCTTGCAGTCACCAAACCTCTACTAGTTACCTCTTGCAGTACCAAGCGACTACCTCGTGTTCTTGTGTATTTAGAATCTGCACGAAGGGCTTTATGATCGCACTAAATGTAACATCTGTCGTTTCTCTAATCAAAGCATGCGAATAATTTACCGGCAGAGTCCTCCTCGCCAGTAATATAAATACCTAATAATCCCATCACATGTCTTAGTGTTGTCATCTATCAGCTGTTTAATAGGAATTGTCGTGTGTTCCCATACATGCATTATTCCTTATCATTGTCTGTAATATCCATTCCATGTCTGTTATTCCCTATTCATACGTCTGTACCGTTTATATAAAATATATATCAGCCCAAAGATTGCAACATGAATGTCAATACTACTTGTGAATTAAGAACTCAGATCTTAGAAGTCATACGAAGGGGATCCCAGCAAGCAGGGACATCAAGTACGAATTAATCGAATGATGGGGTTTACGTTTGTGGGACATCCCGCGTTGGGGATTCGACGGGCCCAATATGTTGAAGGAGAGGGATTAGGCAGGGCGATCCATTGTCCCCTTGCCTTTTTAATCTCGTAATGGATTGGATTCTCCAAGGAGTTCCAAGCTAATTGAAACTCGATGGGGTGACGATTCCTTATCTTGGTTTTGCTGATGACTTGGTCTTGCTCACTTCCTCAGAGGCCGGTATGAAGTTGGCTATTTCGGGTGTGGAAGGTGCCATTCGAAGTATGGGTATGGCACTGAGCCCTGGAAAGTGCCTGGCCCTCTCATTGGTTCCGGCTGGTAGGTGTCACAAGATTAAGGTAGTCACTAATCCGTTGTTCAGAATCAATGATTTGCCTGCGCGACAAACTCAGGTAAAGGACGCTTGGAGGTACCTGGGTGTTGTTTATGGGGGTAGGGGTGCTGAGGGGCCGAATTCGGATATTGGTGTAGCACTCGAAAGGCTGGGGAATGCACCTTGCAAGCCGCAACAGAGGCTCCTAGCTCTTAGAAGTCATCTCCTTCCGAAGTTTGTACATGGCATGGTGCTTGGCGGTGTCTCCCTGAGGTCGGGGTTAGATTCAAATATCTAAATATACCTATATATTTGTTTGTTCGCTCTCTCACAGGCAAAAAAGTTTCCGACTTTATTGAAATTTGGTACAAAAATACTTGGTCTGATTTAAAAGGCCCAGCTCGTTAAGAAGCAGAATCCGCCAACCGGAACACGCTTTAAAGGGTGAAATTCTTTACGCTTGCAGCTTTTCGTTTTCAGGGTTCCAGCTATTCCTTTTTATAGATTATCTAACATATAGGTTATCTAACATAGAAAAACGTAAATCTCTAAGTGTTTAGGAAAGTGGATAACATATTTGTGCAGGTAACTCATTGTCGGTTAAACGTGGGATTTAATTGAAATATTTACATGTTTGAAATTCATCTGAACTGAGGTAGTTTTTCAACTACAGATAATGGCGGATAATCATTGTCACCTGTCGCCAATCTGAGCTCATAAAAATGTTTCCTGTCTCTGTTTACCTCTGTTATTAATTGGTTGTTTTATTCACTGTTTGCCTTAGTTTTTCATTTATTGTTGTTATTTTGATTGCATTTTTTTTTTCTTCAATTTAACATGAGAAGTAAATGAGAAGCGTGTTTGTATTTTGTAATGACTTATAGAGCCTTGCTTAAGAATGAGGTAGAAGGTGGATTGTGTAATTTCCGCTTCTCCGTAAATTGGCTACTGCCAGTTTCCTTGTCGCCTTATTTTTCGAGATGTTCGAGTGATTGTTGCATGGGCGTATATAGAAAATAATTTCGGAGGGGCTGGGAAAATTTCGGGGGCTGAGACCATTTCCGGTGTTTGGAATACTAAGAATTTAGATCATGGAAGAGTTTTAGCCAACTTAAACGCTATTACGCCCAAAATAGAATATGTTTTATGAACTAAATGATCTTATTTAATTTATTTTTAAGGGTTTTATGAAATTTGTACCGATCAAATCACCATTTCGGGGGGGGGGGGGCTGCCGCCCCCTCAGCCCCCCCCCATTATATACGCCCTGGAGTGTTGGCAATTTTTAAGAAATATATATAAAAAAAATTGTTTAGTTCTATTGTAGGCTTTCCAAAGGAGCCTAGTGATATGAAAAGAACCACGCTAAGATAAACCAGTTCCTGCGAGTCGGATTTTCTTTTATCAATGTATTTATTTTTTAATCATTTACTTTTTTTACTCTGCCCCTTTTTTTTAGCACTTTCCTCCGAAGGAAAGTAGCTATTGAGGTTGGACTCATGACGGAATTTTTGAAAAATTTCTTCAAATCTTTATCGATCCTACCTAGTAGACACCGAAAATGACCCCCGTTAAAATTTATATATATCTATATATATATATATATATATATATATATATATATATATATGCATATATATATATATATATATATATATATATATATATATATATATAGATATATATGTGTCTGTTAACACGATAGCGGCCAGAGTTTTTGTTTTTTCGTCACGAAACTTGGTATATAGCATTCAATTAGCAAACGATTGAACGAGTTCGTTAACCACCGAAATCGGTCCACCGGAAGGGGGGGGGGGTTTACCCCGAACCCAAAACACTAATTTGACCATTTCAGCCGAAATATTTCTTATATTTCAACGAAACTTGGTATTCGTATTGGTAATATAGAGAGAAAAGTGAGATATAAAAATGAACTAAATCGGTTCATAAGGAGGGGGGGTTTACTCCGGACCAACAATACCAATTCGCCACTACCAGCCGTGATTTTAGGTATATTTCGACGAAACTCGGTATTCATAGTGGTAATCTACAGGTAAATATGTGTTGTAAAAATAAACTAAATCGGTTCATTAGGGGGGGGGGGGGGGTACTCCAGACCCACAATACCAATTCGCCACTACCAACCGTGATTTTTGGTATATTTCGACGAAACTCGGTATTCGTAGTGGTAATCTACAGGTAAATATGTGATGTAAAAATAAACTAAATCGATTCATTAGGAGGGGGGGTTTACTCCGGACCCAAATTTTTAATATACTCATACTGGTCGTGGTAACTCACGAGAAAGAAGTGTTATAAAAATGAGCTGAATCGGTCAATCGGAAAGGGGGGATGACTTTGTAATATATTTCAATAGAAAAGCCAGCCAGACATAGGTCCACAAAGGCGCCGCAAGGAACGCTAGAGGGACTGTATCCGGTTCCTGCGTTAGATCAAAATACGATAATATGAGGTTTATTGCATTTATTAAGTAGTGTAATATGTACCATGTGTAAACATAACTCTGGAAGCAAATTAATAATTTATCATTTACTCATAACAAAATTAAAAGAGAACTATTCATGTTTTTATTTTATTTATGTAGGATATTTTAAGCAAATTGTTCTGGAAATCAGTCTACACTACCCAAATTCTGAGGAAAGTGCTTAGTTATGCAGCTCCTGCGTGACGGACTTTTTAAATTGAACTATTTGCTATGTTTTCATAGCAAATATAGAGCACCCCCCCCCCCACACGTGCATACATATTCATCATTACACACCACCCCCGTTACCTCCGTTATCGTAGAATCCCTCCATATTCACTATCTTGTTAGTATGTTCCTGTATCTTCATACGTTATCGAAGAATCCCTCCATATTCACTATCTTGTTAGTATGTTCCTGTATCTTCATACGTTATCGTAGAATCCCTCCATATTCACTATCTTGTTAGTATGTTCATGTATCTTCATACGTTATCGAAGAATCCCTCCATATTCACTATCTTGTTAGTATGTTCATGTATCTTCATACGTTATCGTAGAATCCCTCCATATTCACTATCTTGTTAGTATGTTCATGTATCTTCATACGTTATCGTAGAATCCCTCCATATTCACTATCTTGTTAGTATGTTCCTGTATCTTCATACGTTATCGTAGAATCCCTCCATATTCACTATCTTGTTAGTATGTTCATGTATCTTCATACGTTATCGTAGAATCCCTCCAAATTCACTATCTTGTTAGTATGTTCATGTATCTTCATACGTTATCGTAGAATCCCTCCATATTCACTATCTCGTTAGTATGTTCATGTATCTTCATACGTTATCGTAGAATCCCTCCATATTCACTATCTTGTTAGTATGTTCCTGTATCTTCATACGTTATCGTAGAATCCCTCCATATTCACTATCTAGTTAGTATGTTCATGTATCTCCATACGTTATCGTAGAATCCCTCCATATTCACTATCTTGTTAGTATGTTCCTGTATCTTCATACGTTATCGTAGAATCCCTCCATATTCACTATCTCGTTAGTATGTTCATGTATCTTCATACGTTATCGTAGAATCCCTCCATATTCACTATCTTGTTAGTATATTCCTGTATCTTCATACGTTATCGTAGAATCCCTCCATATTCACTATCTTGTTAGTATGTTCATGTATCTTCATACGTTATCGTAGAATCCCTCCATATTCACTATCTTGTTAGTATGTTCATGTATCTTCATACGTTATCGTAGAATCCCTCCATATTCACTATCTTGTTAGTATGTTCATGTATCTTCATACGTTATCGTAGAATCCCTCCATATTCACTATCTTGTTAGTATGTTCATGTATCTTCATACGTTATCGTAGAATCCCTCCATATTCACTATCTTGTTAGTATGTTCATGTATCTTCATACGTTATCGTAGAATACCTCCATATTCACTATCTTGTTAGTATGTTCATGTATCTTCATACGTTATCGAAGAATCCCTCCATATTCACTATCTTGTTAGTATGTTCATGTATCTTCATACGTTTTATTTTATAATTTATGTTATTTTAAATAGCGTTACCTAGTATTTTTTTTTTTTTTTTTTATCTTTATACGCACAGTTACACTTTTTGTAGTTTGTATTTGTGTATTAGTCTATGTAAATTTATTTGTTGTTCTTAAAGGACAAAGTTCCAGAATAAACCATATTTCATTAATTAATTCATTAATCTACTATATATTTATCAAATACCACTCACTCACTCACTCACTGACCTATCATCGCCCAGCCCAAACCGCTTCACAGAATAATTTGAAATTTTGCATGGACACTCTCTCTTTAGAATGTAAACACTCGCTAAGGAAGGATTTTTTGATGTTCAAAATTTTAAGTATTTTTAGAGAGGTTTGAACTTGAAGTAGGTTAGAGAGCAGGCAAGCCTAGGCAGCATGTGTTGCTCGGACGATAACAGAACAGCTGTTACCGTACATTATCTATTTCATAGTATTATTTTTATTTGAGCTTCATTTCCATTATGATGGCAGACCTTAAATTACTAGAAATAAACTGTGATTTTGTCCGTCATAGAGTTTACACCCTGGTGATGGTCCATCGGAGGGTAATAATATCCAGAACCCTTGCACAGCCTCCTAACCCATCAGCATCAGCAGCCACCGGGCCTCCAAAACATACATATCTTTATATATATATATATAATATATATATATATATATATATAATATATATATATATATTCCACTTTTTCTTGTTTCTTTTTCCGGCAGGGGGTCGATAAAGTAGTACACAATTGATTCACATTAAACTACTTTATTTGGTATGTTTCGCCCGACATGTTTCGTGCCTCTTCGCACCTCTTCAGGGGCTTTCCTTATCAGGAAGTCCTCTCGTTATGTTGTCTAGCTTGAGTCAGGCGTAGTACTGCGCTACTACGCCTGACTTCGTGCGGAAAAGGCACGAAACATGTCGGGCGAAACATACCAAATAAAGTGGTTAATGTGAACCAAGTGTGTACTACTTTATCGACCCCCTGCCCGAAAAAGTGGAAAATATATGTCGGGGTCATCTTTCACAAGAATTAATATATATATATATATAGTATATATATATATATATATGTGTGTGTGTGTGTGTGTGTGTGTGTGTGTGTGTGTGTGTGTGTGTGTGTAAAAGGTGCAGTGAAACAGTGTATATGAATGGGTTACGGTCTGCTGAAGTCTACACCGATCTCGCTGCCCAATGCTGCGAAATGATTGCAGAAATCTGAGAAAGGATCATTAGTTGCTCGACCAGCTGTGGTGTCATTAACAGCTGTTTTAAATAGAAACAGCTGGAGTAAAACGGAGTTTCGACCATCCACAAAATAACGCCTCAAGGTTTTCATCAATGTATTACAGAATAAATCATCTGACGAGGGAATTATTCATCCACTTAGGGAGGGAGGGAGGGAGGGAGAAGAGGGAAAAGAGAGAGAGAGGAGAGAGAGAGAGAGAGAGAGAGAGAGAGAGGGAGGGAGAGAGAGAGGGGAGAGAGAGAGGGAGAGGAGAGAGGGAGAGAGAGGGAGAGAGAGAGAGAGAGAGAGAGAGAGAGAGGGAGGAGAGAGAGAGAGAGAGGAGAGAGAGAGAGAGAGAGTCTGTTTGAACCTGTAGCTTTCTAACGGAGCTCGCAACTCGAGAGTGCGTCATTAAATTGATAAGGAGTTTAGACGTCTCGAAATCCGTTGTGTTGTAGATTTATCGTTTAGATTGTCACCACTCCTTTCTCTGTATCCTCTCTTCAACTTTCCACAGTCTCCGTGAATCCTCTGAAAAGCCAGGCTGCACTAAGAATTAGGACACAACTGTCAACAATACAACGGACCTACCTACTAGCCTGAAACCTGTGGATCGGTAGGAGATCGCCTTGAACGTTTGAGAGCCGCCGTATGTAGAACCGTGTGTATCGCGTGTAGAATGTGGGTGCAGCTCAGATCGGTAGGAGATCGCCTTGAACGTGTGAGAGCCGCCGTATGTAGAACCGTGTGTATCGCGTGTAGAATGTGGTGCAGCTCAGATCGGTAGGAGATCGCCTTGAACCTATGGATCGTTAGGAGATCGCCTTGAACCTGTGAGGGCCGAAGATCCGTGTTTATCGCCTGTTAGAATGTGGTGCTGCTCAGATCGGTAGGAGCTCGCCTTGAACCTGTGAGAGCCGCCGTATGTAGATCGCCGTGTGTATCGCGTGTAGAATGTGGTGCAGCTCTCAGCCTCCTTCGATAATGACAGGACGACCAAGACAAGGATGTGAAAGAGAAATTATCGCAAGAAAGTCTAGTATTATCTCGGTTACCAGCTATTAGCTACACGGGACAAGAATCGAAAGCAAAATTATACCAACCGTTTTAATACTAACCTTATAGTCATGTATCAGATTTCATGCTGCGCTCTCCTCTCTTGAAGACAGGCGTGTTCAAGAACAGGAATGGGTCTCGCCGTGGGTCTTAGATCTAAGACGGTCCGGGTTTATTTCTTTAATATGATGTGATGCAATATTGCCATTTATAGGGCGATTATGACAAAAGGAAGCAGGGTAATTTTATTCCGATTTAATTGTTTTATACTGAGTTATCGGCTTTCGTCTTCCTCCATTTGTCAATAAATTCTTTGAATTCCCTTGAAAGCTTTTTTTGAATGAAAGTTTTCTTCTGGTGCCACTAGATCTGCTAATCGTTTCCATATTTTCCTCATTGATTTCGTCTGCTGGCAGCGTATATCTCACACCATAAGACAACATGCTCGACGGTCTTTTCCTCTGCGCCACACTTACAGATTGGGTTACTTCTCTGTTTAAACTTGTGTAAATAGCCGCAAAGTCTCCATGCCCCGTCAGGAAATTGACAAGTCCAGTAGTGGATATGTAACCACTCTTTCCTGGACCGTTGGGGAAATATTGCTTGGTTGTTGCCCCTTTCTGGGCTCTGTGTCATATTTTCTCCCAGTCTTCTACCACCCAGTTTTTTGCTGCTTCTTTGAGCAGCGCATAGTAAGTGGCACTCCAGGGAATGGCTAGCCTTTCTTGTTGGTCTCGAGCATTGGCATTTTGGGGCCAACCATAGATCTAACAGCAGACACTGCTCGGATCTCGAGGTCCAAAGGTGGGACACAGGCAACAACATTGGTGGACTCCTAAGAGATGGTCCGGTATCCTTTTAAAATTCTAATTAACAGCAGCCTTTATACTTTCCTAAGCATTGCCTAATGTCTTCCCTGAAGGTACTGCGCCAAGGCTGAAGCCGCGTCTGTAGCAACACTCAAGAATCACGCCCTGTATACGCACATTGCTGGTTTGTATCGTATTCCCCAGGTGGTGCCCGCCATTCTATGGAGAACGTTCATGACTACATTGGTTTTCTGCAGTATGCGATCAATGTTCGGGTCTAATGATTGGCAAATGCTTAAGCCCAGGAATGTCACCCCACTGGGGAACCGCACGCGAGAACCATCAATGGTTATACGCAGGGTTGAAGTGTGTCACCTCACTGGAGAACCGCACGAGAGAACCATCAATGGTTATACGCAGGGTTGAAGTGTGTCACCCCACTGGGGAACCGCACGGGAGAACCATCAATGGTTATACGCAGGGTTGAGGTGTGTCACCTCACTGGAGAACCGCACGAGAGAACCATCAATGGTTATACGCAGGGTTGAAGTGTGTCACCTCACTGGAGAACCGCACGAGAGAACCATCAATGGTTATACGCAGGGTTGAGGTGTGTCACCTCACTGGAGAACCGCACGAGAGAACCATCAATGGTTATACGCAGGGTTGAAGTGTGTCACCTCACTGGAGAACCGCACGAGAGAACCATCAATGGTTATACGCAGGGTTGAAGTGTGTCACCCCACTGGGGAACCGCACGGGAGAACCATCAATGGTTATACGCAGGGTTGAGGTGTGTCACCTCACTGGGGAACCGCACGGGAGAACCATCAATGGTTATACGCAGGGTTTAGGTATGTCACCTCACTGGAGAACCGCACGAGAGAACCATCAATGGTTATACGCAGGGTTGAGGTGTGTCACCTCACTGGAGAACCGCACGAGAGAACCATCAATGGTTATACGCAGGGTTGAAGTGTGTCACCTCACTGGAGAACCGCACGAGAGAACCATCAATGGTTATACGCAGGGTTGAGGTGTGTCACCTCACTGGAGAACCGCACGAGAGAACCATCAATGGTTATACGCAGGGTTGAAGTGTGTCACCTCACTGGAGAACCGCACGAGAGAACCATCAATGGTTATACGCAGGGTTGAAGTGTGTCACCTCACTGGAGAACCGCACGAGAGAACCATCAATGGTTATACGCAGGGTTGAGGTGTGTCACCTCACTGGAGAACCGCACGAGAGAACCATCAATGGTTATACGCAGGGTTGAAGTGTGTCACCTCACTGGAGAACCGCACGAGAGAACCATCAATGGTTATACGCAGGGTTGAAGTGTGTCACCCCACTGGGGAACCGCACGGGAGAACCATCAATGGTTATACGCAGGGTTGAGGTGTGTCACCTCACTGGGGAACCGCACGGGAGAACCATCAATGGTTATACGCAGGGTTTAGGTATGTCACCTCACTGGAGAACCGCACGAGAGAACCATCAATCGTTATACAGAGGGGATGCGTCAATTGTTCCTTTCATTAGAAGAGCGCTTGTCTTTTCAGCGGAAATGCTGAGTCTTGCTTTCGTTAGCCACTCCATGATTACTGCAAGAGTCTGATTGGCTAGCTCCTGAACCCTAGCCATTGAGCTTCCTGGGATGAAAATCACTACATCATCAACCTATGCACTCGCGATGATCCCGCGCGACTCCAGCAATCCCAGGACGCCATCATTTAATAATATCAACAAGGACGGTCCCAAAACTGACACTTGCGGGCACCCTTTGGTTGTCCTTATACATGGACAGGTGTCCGCACCATCCCTCAGGTAGGCCATTCTTTCCTCCAAAAGCTCGCTACTAGTCCAAAGATGTTGGAAGGAGGTTTTATCTCTTGCACCGCATGCAATATTCGCGGTCACCAACCTCGGACGGTCTGCAGGATTGGTCCTTATGTGCAAATAGAGCCGATGAAGCGGAGCGGTAGGAGTGTCTGCAATATCGAACTCTTCTCCAGATAGAGCCAATGAAGCTGAGAACTGGGAGTGTCTGCAGGATTGGACCTCCTCTGCAGATAGAGCTGATGAAGCTGAGAACTGGGAGTGTCTGCAGGATTGGACCTCTTCTGCAGATAGAGCCGATGAAGCTGAGAACTGGGAATGTCTGCAGGATTGGACCTCTTCTGCAGATAGAGCCAATGAAGCTGAGAACTGGGAGTGTCTGCAGGATTGGACGTCTTCTCCAGATAGAGCCGATGAAGCTGAGAACTGGGAGGGTCAGCAGGATTGTACCTCTTCTGCAGATAGAGCCTATGAAGCTGAGAACTGGGAGTGTCTGTAGGATTGCACCTCTTCTCCAGATAGAGCCGATGAAGCTGAGAACTAGGAGTGTCTGCAGGATTGTACCTCTTCTGCAGATAGAGCCTATGAAGCTGAGAACTGGGAGTGTCTGTAGGATTGCACCTCTTCTCCAGATAGAGCCGATGAAGCTGAGAACTAGGAGTGTCTGCAGGATTGGACCTCATGTACAGATAGAGCCGATGAAAATTTGTTCCTTCGTTACTTATAGAAACAGTTTAAATAAAATGTTTCATATCTTTATTTGGTAATTGTAATCCGGTTTGATCGGTAATTGTAAGTATCGATCATAGTCAAACAAAACCAAGTCCTCCACATGGTGTCTTCTACCTCTAATGATAACAGACATGATTTTATTTTCAGTGTCTTTTCTTCGTTTTTTATGGGAACAGGACATAGTGATCTATATCATTATATAGATCAGAACACATTAAGAACATGTTATCTTTTTTTTTTATTTATTTTTTTTTAATAGGTTTATTTAACATCTGTAAAATTTTAAGTACATTGGTTAAGTAAGATCAGTAGAACATGTTATTAAGGCAAGATAAGAAAAAAAGGGCTGCTGATGGTCAATATTGCTGACTGGTGTCTGGGTTCCTTCCTTTCCCATGCTTTTCCTCACATGTACCCCCCTTCTCTTTAAAGCGGAACGCGTTGAAAAAAGGATGAGGTATATGCATGTGAGCGTGTGTGCTTCTCGCTGTGCTGCTGCGAAGTCTTGGAGAATCTGCGGGTTGGTAGGTGGTTAGCATGTGATGAGTGGTGTCTGTCCGCCTCCAAGTGTTGTCCAGATTTGGCTCAAGCAGTGTAGTGATGATTGTTGCAGAGACTGCCTACTGAGCTCTTTTTAGGAATTGGATGGGTTGTTGGGTGGAAATGTGATGGATTTGTGCAAGGTCAGTTGTCCCCTGTAACTTTCAAATTTAAATTAATACAATGTTTGAAGTGATAAAATATATACATGGTGACTGGAATGATTCAAATTATACAATGCTTAAGATTGGTGATGATATTGATGACTTAATTCTATTACAAAATGTTCTTAATATTAGTTTTTATACAGGCTTATATGATGATATAAAAATGGATTAAAGTAACCCTTTTGAAAAAAAAAAATGTACAATAAATACAAAATGAGAATTGTCTTAAATACATAAGATTAGGTACTTACTTCTAAGAACAATTTACAAGAATTGGTTTGAGTGACCCTTTCGTAAAATTTTAAACTAGAATTACTATAACTAAAACATTTAGTTGCTTAATATGTAGAATTATAACCTTTAATACGCATATGTTGGAAATATAAATACTCAATGTACATTGTAATAATTGGAATGCGCATGTTTGTAAAAATATAAAAGCTCTATAACTGTGCTCTACATGTGCACTATAATTGTCCCTTTTAGCACTTTCCTCCGAAGGAAAGTAGCTATTGAGGTTGGACTCATGACGGAATTTTTGAAAAATTTCTTCAAATCTTTATCGATCCTACCTAGTAGACAGCGAAAATGACCCCCGTTAAAATTTATATATATCTATATATATATATATGCATATATATATATATATATATATATATGTGTCTGTTAACACGATAGCGGCCAGAGTTTTTGTTTTTTCGTCACGAAACTTGGTATATAGCATTCAATTAGCAAACGATTGAACGAGTTCGTTAACCAACAAAATCGGTCCACCGGAAGGGGGGGTTTACCCCGAACCCAAAACACTAATTTGACCATTTCAGCCGTAATATTTGTTATATTTCAACGAAACTTGGTATTCGTAGTGGTAATATAGAGAGAAAAGTGAGATATAAAAATGAACTAAATCGGTTCATAAGGAGGGGGGGTTTACTCCGGACCGACAATACCAATTCGCCACTACCAGCCGTGATTTTTGGTGTATTTCGACGAAACTCGGTATTCATAGTGGTAATCTACAGGTAAATATGTGTTGTAAAAATAAACTAAATCGGTTCATTAGGAGGGGGGGGTTTACTCCAGACCCACAACACCAATTCGCCACTACCAACCGTGATTTTTGGTATATTTCGACGAAACTCGGTATTCGTAGTGGTAATCTACAGGTAAATATGTCTTGTAAAAATAAACTAAATCGGTTCATTAGGAGGAGGGGTTTACTCCGGACCCAAATTACTAATATACTCATACTGGTCGTAATTTCTGCTGTATTATAACGAAACGCGGCATACTTCGTGGGTAACTCATTAGAAAGAAGTGTTGTAAAAATGAGCTGAATCGGTCAATCGGAAAGGGGGGTTTACTTTCTAATATATTTCAATAGATAAGCCAGCCAGACATAGGTTCACAAAGGCGCCGCAAGGAGCGCTAGAGGGACTGTATCCGGTTCCTGCGTTAGATCAAAATACGATAATATGAGGTTTTTTGTATTTATTACGTAGTGTAGTAGGTACCATCTGTAAACATAATTCTGGAAGGAAATTAATAATTTATCAGTTACTCATTACAAAATTAAAAGAGAACTATTCATGTTTTTATTTTATTTATGTAGGATATTTTAAGCAAATTGTTCTGGAAAGCAGTCTACGCTACCCAAATTCTGAGGAAAGTGCTTAGTTATGCAGCTCCTGCGTGACGGACTTTTTTTGGTTTTGATACCTTGGTTAGTAATTAGTGATCTAAATGACTCAAGCAGATTGTTAAAGAAATCATGCTTGGATTGAATGAGTTATTCCCAGGGAAGAGGGATTGGGAAGCCGGCTGTAGAATTGCAAGATAGCAGTAATGATATCTTGGATGCTGAGATTGGTCTTTGCTCATCTTGCAGGATGCGGCTGCTCTTCCCAGAAGTATCATATTCTTGTTGCTCGTGGCTGGCTGTAGAATTGCAAGATAGCAGTAATGATATCTTGGATGCTGAGATTGGTCTTTGCTCATCTTGCAGGATGCGGCTGCTCTTCCCAGAAGTATCATATTCTTGTTGCCCGTGGCTGGCTGTAGAATTGCAAGATAGCAGTAATGATATCTTGGATGCTGAGATTGGTCTTTGCTCATCTTGCAGGATGCGGCTGCTCTTCCCAGAAGTATCATATTCTTGTTGCTCGTGGCTGGCTGTAGAATTGCAAGATAGCAGTAATGATATTGTAGCGGAGCTTGTTTTAAATTATATTTTTCCGCGGGAGAAAAGCCCGCTGCACTAAAGTTTTAATGGAGCTTTCCCACGGGAATAATTTTTACCGTTAGAGTTTTGTGAGTTAGTATCCAGATAGTGAGCAGATAACCGGAGGATTCGGTATCTCAGCAGATTAAGCCAAGTGTCGTTCTCCTAGCAATTTGTATCCTGCTGCCTGCTCCGAGAGATCCACCAAAACCAGCCCAACATCTCGGTGCACTAGGATTTATCCGCAAGTACTGAACTTTTTACTAGATTTAAGGCAGCTTGCGATAACCCTAGGTTACCTTCTCAGTTCAAGCAGTTCCAGCGAGATCCAAGCTCCCGGCTACCAACTCTCCGCATGGAGATCCGCACATCTTCTCCAGTGACGTCATACCGTACCATTGAACTCTGATTCTAATTTATGAACACTTTTAATTTATGAACAATTATTTATTTCATTTATTAATTGACAGTGTCATTTTATTTATTTATTGAAGTTTAATTTTATTATTTTATTTATTCAAGAGGAATATATTTATTATTTTATGAACACGCCTATTATTTATTTATTCTTTGTTGGGACCTTCTGACCAATATACAGACAATTAATTAACCCAACAAGTGGTGACCCCGATAGTGTTTATTGTTTTGGTTTTTTTTTTAAATAAATTGTCAGCATGCCAGATGAGCAGAAGCAAGTCAAGCCGGACATATCGGCCTTCGCAGGCCCCACGTCGCGTCTACCCGGATTTTATAAATCAAACCCCACGTTGTGGTTCTTGCAAGCAGACGCAGTTTTTGCTACATCTAGGATGACGTCCTCACAAATTAAATTCCAAGCCGTCGTGGCTGGGCTTGAACTTGACGTCTTGACGCAGGTGGCGGACCTACTCAACGGTAACTACGAAGATCCCTATAAACAGTTGCGTGACCGGTTGATTACAATTTATGGTGAGTCCGAGGCGCAGCGGATTAAGAAGCTTCTGCAGGACACACAGCTAGGTGCTACAGTTAGCGGGATCTACAATCAGCCAGGAGATGGTTTTAACACTGTGGCGCAAAAATCTTCCTCCGCGTGTGCAGGAAATTTTAGCGGCCACCAAACAAGAAGATGTGGACGCACTAACTTCTGTCGCGGACAAAATAATGGAGGTTGAGCGACCAGAAGTCTACGCAGTCTCAACACCCGTAGCATCAACATCTGGTGATCCCATCACAAACGCAGCCATCATGGAGGAGCTGAGGCGTCTTCGCGCTGAGGTAGCTGATCTTCGGCGGCGAACAAGATCTTCCAGCGGTAGTCGACGGGACTCTTCTCGGGAGCGTGGTCGCTCAAAGTCCCCAGGCCGGAAATTTTGCTTTTTCCACAGGAAATTCAGGAGCAGGGCCAGGAAATGCACACCGCCTTGCGACTGGAAATCTCAGGAGAAGGAGGATTTTTAGAGGGGCCAACGGATCAAGCGGCAGCCGTTGAAGCCCACCCACAACGCCGCCTGTTCATACTTGACAAACGGACAGGACTGAGGTTCCTTGTGGACACTGGTGCTTCCATCTCCATCCTGCCTCGCGATCCCCGCAAGCATCGGGAAGCTTCTGAATATTCCCTTGTTGCCGCGAATAACACCCTTATCCCAACCTACGGTGAGAGTACCCTACATCTGGACATTGGTATCCGACGCGTATACCCTTGGACATTCGTCATAGCAGATGTCAGACGTCCAATCCTTGGAGCGGACTTCCTTTTTCACCACGGTCTCTCCGTTGGTATACGGTGCATGCAGATCACGGATCAAAACACAGGCCTCAAATCCAACGGAAAGGTCTCCACAGTCTCAGTGCCTTCGATCTCCACGATTCCCGGCAGTTGTCCCTACGCCCATCTCCTTCGAGAGTTTCCAGGCATCACTAGGCCTTCGCCTCTTCGTGGACCTCCTAGAGACATTGTCGAGCACCAGATCGAGACTAAAGGCCACCCGGTTAGCAGCAAGTCCAGACGCCTTCCTCCTGAGAAGTACTCCGTCGTAAAGGAGGAGTTCCAACGGATGATTAATGAAGGCATCTGTCGACCGTCGAAAAGCTCCTGGTCAAGCCCGCTTCATGTCGTCACCAAGAAGGATGGCAGTCTCCGAGTATGTGGCGATTACCGACGTTTAAACGACCTAACCATCCCAGACAGGTACGCTGTGCCCAACTTAATGGATTTTACCACAAGTCTCGATGGGAAATCCATTTTCAGTACTCTTGACATCAAACACGCCTATCACCACATACCTATTGCTTCTCAGGACGTAGAAAAGACAGCGGTGATTACTCCTTTTGGCCTGTTCAAGTTTCTGCGGATGACTTTCGGCCTGAAGAACGCCGCGCATACCTGGCAGCGATTCGTAGATTCTATGCTCCGAGATCTCCCATTCGTCTTCCCGTACTTGGATGATTTCCTGGTGGCTTCTACAACTCCCGAGGAACACGAGAACCATCTACGAGAAATCTTTAAGCGTTTGGACGAGTTCAACCTGTCACTAAACGGAAGTCGGAAAGTGCATCTTTGGTCAGCGAGAGGTGGACTTTCTCGGATATAAGGTCGACGCCCAAGGAATTTACCCACTTTCAAACAAAGTGCAGGCTATCAAAGACTTTCCTCGCCCCGAAACCATCTGCCAACTCAGGCGTTTTCTGGGTATGCTAAACTTTTATAGGAAGAGCTTACCTCATGCCGCACATACCCAGGCGCCTCTAAACCAACTCCTGCATAACGCCAAGAAGCGAGATAAGACGCCAATCGTTTGGACACCCGAGACCGCCGAAGCCTTCGAGAAGAGCAAGCTGAGCCTAGCAGAAGCGGCAAAGCTAGCACACCCATCGGCTACCGGCGAGCTTTCTTTAGTTTGCGATGCTTCAGATCACGGTATAGGTGCAGTCCTTCAAAAGAGGAAAGAGGGTGAATGGCGACCATTAGGTTTCTTTTCGAAATCCCTGTCTCAAACTCAGAGGAATTACTCAACCTATGACCGCGAACTTCTCGCTATCTATGAGGCCATAAAGCATTTCCGACCTCTCATCGAAAGACTCAATTTCTTCATAGTCACCGACCACAAACCCATAACTCATGCCTTCTCCCAGCGGTCGGAAACGGCATCGCCCCGTCGAATACGCCATCTTAATTTAAATAACCAGTTTACAACCGAGATCCGTTTCCAACCTGGCAGTGACAACATCGTGGCTGACGCTCTATCCCGAATAGAGGAAGTTGATTTGCCTTCTAGCATGGAAGACTTAGCAGCAGCACAGCGGAAGGACGACACCATCGAGACCCTCAAGAAGAACCCGAGCATCCAACTCAAGCTTTTTCCTATACCTGGTAGTGACAAGTTGCTTCTCTGCGAGACGTCTAAAGATAACGCCCGTCCCTACGTTCCACCAGGATGTCGTCGCTCTACATATGAAAGGCTGCATGGTCTCAGCCATCCAGGAGTTAGGGCGACACGAAAACTCGTTACGCAGCGATATTTCTGGCCTGACATGAACACAGACCTGGGCAAATGGGCGAAAGCTTGTGTTCCGTGCCAAAGAGCCAAGGTGCAACGACACACAGCCGCACCCCTCGGAACTTTCAAACCCGCAGATCGGTTCTATCATGTCCACTTAGACATTGTAGGACCTCTGCTACCATCCGATGGCATGCGTTATCTCTTTACAATGGTGGACCGCACGACGCGCTGGCCTGAGGCAGTTCCGATCTCCGACATAACGGCAACAACTGTCGCCGAAACCTTCTACAGCGCATGGATCGCACGTTTTGGAACACCTCAAAGGATTACCACCGATCAGGGCAGGCAGTTTGAGGCAGAACTGTTCCTTCGATTGAGTGCACTCCTGGGCATCACCAAGTTACGGACTACGTCTTACCACCCGCAGAGTAATGGATGCGTTGAACGGTGGCACCGCAGCCTTAAAGCTGCCTTGATGGCACACCTCTCATCGAGCAGGTGGAAACGTGTCCTACCCACAGACCTGCTTGGACTAAGGTCAGTGTTCCTTGAGGACATAAGCGGTAGGGTAGCTGAGGCAGTGTACGGCAGCCCTCTCAGGAACCTCATGCAGCACTTCAATCACTGAAGGAAGATTTACGCCGTTTAAAGCCAGCGGAGCCCCGAGCCTCAAACAAGAAGACATTCCGGCATAAAGAGCTAGACACCTGCACGCATGTTTTCCTACGAGAAGATGCCATTCGTAAACCCCTCGTACCACCGTATAAAGGACCGCACAAGGTTCAGAAAAGAGGAGAAAAGATCTTCACCCTGCTGGTTGGTGACAGGGAAGTAAACGTCTCTGTCGACCGCGTCAAGCCGGCTTATCTCCTCGAGGAAGACAACCCGGAAAGGATGGACCCATCGAAGCCTCCGAAACCACCTCACGCACCTGCATCAAAGTTGGAGACGTCCATCCAGCCGAACCATCGACCAGAAGTAAACGCACCTCCGCATGTAAAACCTTCATACCGGACCAGGACAGGGCGTCTAGTGAAACCCCCGCGCAGACTTAGCTTCAGTGACTCCGTCACTAGGGGGGGGAGTGCTGTAGCGGAGCTTGTTTTAAATTATATTTTTCCGCGGGAGAAAAGCCCGCTGCACTAAAGTTTTAATGGAGCTTTCCCACGGGAATAATTTTTACCGTTAGAGTTTTGTGAGTTAGTATCCAGATAGTGAGCAGATAACCGGAGGATTCGGCATCTCAGCAGATTAAGCCAAGCGTCGTTCTCCTAGCAATTTGTATCCTGCTGCCTGCTCCGAGAGATCCACCAAAACCAGCCCAACATCTCGGTGCACTAGGATTTATCCGCAAGTACTGAACTTTTTACTAGATTTAAGGCAGCTTGCGATAACCCTAGGTTACCTTCTCAGTTCAAGCAGTTCTAGCGAGATCCAAGCTCCCGGCTACCAACTCTCCGCATGGAGATCCGCACATCTTCTCCAGTGACGTCATACCGTACCATTGAACTCTGATTCTAATTTATGAACACTTTTAATTTATGAACAATTATTTATTTCATTTATTAATTGACAGTGTCATTTTATTTATTTATTGAAGTTTAATTTTATTATTTTATTTATTCAAGAGGAATATATTTATTATTTTATGAACACGCCTATTATTTATTTATTCTTTGTTGGGACCTTCTGACCAATATACAGACAATTAATTAACCCAACAATATCTTGGATGCTGAGATTGGTCTCGGCTCATCTTGCAGGATGCGGCTGCTCTTCCCAGAAGTATAATAAGAATAATTTTCTTAATTATGAAATAAGAAATTAATTTGATTGGGGGAAAAAAATAAATGCAATGTTACTAGCTATGTGGCTTGACCTATCTTTTTTTTATCTCAATCTTATGACGTCGTTCTTTTTTGTCAATTGGTGCTTGTTTCACTGATTGTTGTTTTATTATGTTTTGAACGTTTTAGCACAAGATTGAAGTGGTGGTGGTGTTGTGTGTTTTGATTTATGTGTAGCATTTTTGAGTGTTTGAAAAGAGTCCTCACATTCATCGTTCCATATGAATGAGTGATCTTTTTTGTTGTGAGTAGTGTGAGTGCTTTACTACTTTTGTTTGATTGACTATATGAGTGATGTTTGTGATGGCTTATTGGAATTTATCACTCGTAGTGGTATTATGATGTTATTGTCTAGGTGTAACATGTTTGTATTGAAATCTATCAAAGATTTGTGTAAGCTTAGTATGTCAATACCTAATACTATGTCCAAATTTGAAGGTATGTGTGTTGCTATTAATGTTACGTCTATATATTTTTGTTTTTGAAAGTATATGCGAGTTTTCGTTTGTCCATATGTTTGTAGCGAGTTTCCAGTTATTGATTTTAATTGTATGTTTGCACGGCGATACTTGTGATTCATCTTGAATGAACGTATTGTTTAAGAGTGATACTGGTGCGCCGGTGTCAATTAAAATATTGACCTTTTTGTCGTGTACATACCCTTGTATTTTGAGGTCTTTGTGATATTCCTGTGAATATGACCATATTGTGCTGTGAAAAGTATTTGTTGCTGTGAGTGACAATTGTTTTTCCATGTTACCGTTTTGTTATGAGTCCGTTGAGGATGCATTATGTCTTTCCTAAGTATGCCCTTTAGTGGTGCCGTTAGTGTCAGTTTACCACCTCGTGAGGAGGTGGGCTCAGTGAGTTTACCACCTCGTGAGGAGGTGGGCTCAGTGAGTTTTCCACCTCGTGAGGAGGTGGGCTCAGTGAGTTTTTTGAACCAATTAAGTAAGTCAATTGTGGGCAGTCAGGAGCAAGATGTCCACCTTTGCATATTTGACACTCGGTTGATGGGTTAGTTTTGTGTCTGCTGTATTTTGTGTTAGGGCTGTTGTATCGCATGTATGACCTATTCGTGTGAGAATATCGTCGTGGAGGTGAAGGTGATTCTTGCCTTGATTTTCTAGGTGAGAATCGACGTGTTGGGCTGTGTTTGCGTTTAAAGCATTCTGAATGCCAGTGGTTCCCTTGACAAAATCTGCATGGATATGGTGGGGATTTTGTCCTGTGTGGTGATTTTTCTTTATTTTGTGGGTCAGTACTTGTTTTACGATACGTAGGTGAGTTTGATTTAGTATCTGCTCGTCTCTCTATGTGTGATTTGATAATGGCATTTTGTTTTTGTGCTGTATCTTGTTTTGTTGGTATTAAGCGAGTGTGAAATATCGGTTTTGTGTTCGGTGTGTCAATGTCGCTGTACGCTATAATGCTCTTCTCTATCTCGTCCAGGTTTTTTGGTAACCGATATTTCATTTCTTTGTGTAGGTCAGGTGATATGTGACTTAGGTTTTCCATGTATTTGTCTGTAGTTATTTTGTCGAGTATCGTGTTCATGGTATTGACGGGATCTCTAGCCATCATTGTGTGTAGCCTGTTTTTAAGTCCTTTGAGTCGATCACCCATTGTTCTGATCGATTCGCCGGGTCTGATCGTGTATTGTAGTATAAGTTGGAGTAGTACTGCGGGGTGTTGTGTTGTGAAAAATCGTTGTATTAAGTATTCCTTTGCGTCTTTGTAAGTCAGTTGTATGTCTGCTGAGTTTAATGAGTCCCAGTAAATTTTTGCTTCTCCCGCCAGTCTAATATTTAAGATTTTTAATTTATCTTGGTCAGTCCAGCCTACGATGTTGCCTAAATTGTCAAGTTGTTCAAAAAATTCCGTTATGACTAGTGAAGTTCCTGATCCTCGAAATACAGGAATTTCTGCTAGTGTCAGTAGTGTGGAGTGTGGGATGTGCGGTGTTGTTTGTATGTTTGTTTGTTTGTCTTGTAATTGAGCAGAAAGTTCTTTAATTTGGTCTTGCAAAGCAGCAATGGCTTCCTGTGTTGACATTTTTTGTCCTTGTCCGTTTACAAAAGACATTGTTGGTGAGTTGATGTGTTTATAGATTCGCTTTTTTAATTGAAGGGTGTTTCCTTGTGTGCTTAAATTGTGTGTTTGTAAATATGTATGTATGTCTTCGTTAGTCCAGAAGAATGGGTTAGAAGATTTGAACATAAAAAAAAAAAAAAATATTAGTAAGCCACTTGATTTAAGCAAATATTAAAATGAAAATATGTACTTACCGCTGAAATGTGATGGTGTTGTCCTCTTTTACCGCTGCCACCAAATGTGATGGAGATTCGGGGGCTGAGAATGAAAGGCAGCTTGTAAATAGTAGCGTGTATTGGTAGGACAACTAGCCTGGATGGGATGATAGAGAAGAGTGGAGTGTCGAGGTGTTGAGTCTGGTAGAGAGAGTGAGAGTGGAGACTGAGAGTGAGCTAGGATTTAGCCCAGCCTAAATAGGCAGGTAGGATTGGGGAATCGTGGGAATCATAGAGCAATGCAGGTCTCTAGCTGCTGATGGTCAATATTGCTGACTGGTGTCTGGGTTCCTTCCTTTCCCATGCTTTTCCTCACACTATATATAAAAAAGTCCGACTCGCAGGAACTGCAGCATCTTAGCGCGGTTCCGTTCATGTCCCTAGTGCCATTTGATAAGCTTAGAAAAGAAATAAGCTTATTTTTTTTATATATCTCGTGAAAATTGTCAAAATCCTCTCGAACATCTCGAATAAAAGTGATATTAAGGCGTCAGGGACACCGACAGTAGCTAACTTTTACACAGAAGCGGAAATTACAGAATCTGGCTCTCATTCTAAAGCAAAGCTCTATAAATCAATACAAAATATGCCTAATAAAGCCTTTCTAGTGGATACAGAAGCATGGGCGTATATGAGGGGGGGGCTGAGGGGGCTGCAGCCCCTCCCGAAATTTTGAATTGATGATAAAAACTTCTCGTAAAACCCTTAAAAATAAATTAAATAAGATCACTTAGTTCATAAAACATATTTTATTTTACGTGCAATAGCGTTTTAGTTGCCTAAAACTATTCCAAGCTCTAAATATTTAGTATTCCATACCCTGGAAATGTTCTCAGCCCCCCCCGAAATTGTTTTTATATACGCCCATGTACAGAAGGATCAAGAAGAAGTACACAAGATTGAGTAGAATACCCTGCCTAATATAGCCTATATAGAATAATATGCCGAATAAAACGTATCTAGTAAATACACAAGGACAAATAAAAGTCTTGACGAATAACAAGTCAAAAAAAAAACTTTATTTAACAAAATAAAACAAAGTTTAGTAGCCCAACTACAATAGAATAATATACCTAATTAAGTCTATGGAGTAGACACAAATGGACCAAAAACAAGTCTTGTGGAATATTGATTTTTTTCTAATTAAATACTTTTTATCAATATTTAGTATATAACCTTTGTTGAAAATTATTGATTGTTAATTGATGAATCGGTTTACAACTAAGTAGCCTTTATGAATATTTAGTATATAACCTATTTTTGGATCTGTGTTTTTGGGGTGCTCTCCGCCTAGGTTTTGTATTTGTGTCGGCAGATACCTGGGGTATATTTACAGCTCTTGAGGATTAACTCTAAGCAGGTAAATTTCCTGCGGCCCCCTTGTGTTCTACGGGCATTGAACCGCCATATACGCTCATAGTATCTAACCGTTGTGAACTTTATTTTTTGGATTTAGGACTTAATATACATATGTAGACTAAATCATAGCAAGAAGTAATCCTCCGTCGTCGGTTCTTAACTATGTAGACTCGCTAATGTTATCCAATCTTAGATACATCGTATTTAAAATCCACAGCAAAAACACGACATTTCATCAGAATCCCCTGCTGAATAAAACTTATATAGAATAATATGCAAAATAAAGCCTATCTAGTGGATAAAAATAGAGGAAAAAAGCCGTTCGTGGTGATAGAAAATCTTAAAAGTATTTCGCTCAGAAATCTCCGAAATATTGTCACTAATTTTACGTATCCTGTTTTATAGCCAAATAGATTTATATTCTATAATCAATAAGAAAAACCTACTAACAATAAAAAAGTATGGGTAACAGATGAAAATAGGGAATACCAAGAATAATTCTAAAGAACGAAATCAACACCAGTACTGTAATCTAGATATTCATACGGCATCTTCGAATTCTAACAAACAAAATATTGATTCTAATTATACGTATCCTGTTTTATTGACAAATACATTTGACTACTATAAGCAATTAAAAACACTAGGGAATATGCCAAAGAACTCGGAGTAGGAGCCTCGACAGTTTCAAGACATTAGAAGGAAATCGACAAATCCAAAGCTGACATTACTTTAATAATGTAAATACTAAAGTTTAAGCACTTATTTCTCCGATTGACATAGCCTAATCAAAAATTGTTTCAGAATCTTTTTTGTAGAACATCTAGTAAGCTTTCGCATGGTAACCCTCCGTTTACCAATATTCCTAACCGTCTTCGAGATATTAGGGAATGTATACGAAGTTCCCAAAACATTTCATGTCTGTTAATAAAATATTTTATTCTAATCCTTCCTTAGCTCCAAACGTAACCAAAATTTTAACATATTAGTGTTGATGAAATTCAAACATGCAGAAAATGTTTCAACTGAATCCCATAATTTTAAGTATCAAAATCAAAGACAAAAAGAACAGTTCGAATAAGCGAAATCAATTACTTTAAAGTTTTAAGCACTTATTTCTCCGATTGACATCGCCTAATCAAAACTTTCATTAGAACCTTTTTTGCAGAGCATTTAGTAAGCTTTCTAATGGTATCCTTCCGTTTCCCAAAATTCTCAACCTTTTTCGAGATATTAAGGAAAGTATACAAAGTTACCAAAACTTTTTTATGTCTGTTAATAAAATATTTTATTCTAACCCTTCCTTAACTCCAAACGCAACCAAAATTTCAACATATTAGTTTTAATGAAAGTAGAACATGCAGTAAATGTTTCAACTGAATCCCATGACTCTAAGTACCCAAACCAAAAACGGCATTCAAAAATTATTTTTTCAGTTTTCTCGAAAACGGTTAAAGCTATCGCATTGAAAATGGTTCCATTCGTTTTCCTAGCCCAAGAAGCCTATAAAACGAGTACTTACAAGCTTATGAAATCAAAAAACGTAAGCGTTACGATTTTTTTTGCGCGAATTTCGCCCCAAACGCCATCTTCCAGTGGGCGGATTCTGCTGGTTAACGAACTTGACCTTTCAAATTGTACGACGGATTTTTGTACCAAATTTCATCAAAATCGGACCATCAGGGAAGCCAGAAATGAGCGAACAGACAAATATATATATATATATATATATATATATATATATATATATATATATATATCCCAATCTCATTGTGTTCAGTAATGGCTAAACTATTTGCATCAACCATGAAGGAGCGGCTAACAAAACTGATAATGGAGAATGTGAGTATAGAACAAGCAGGGTTTAGAAAAGGATTTTCAGTAATGGACCATCTTCAAACCGTAAACCAACTAATAGAAAAGGCAAAAGAATACAAATTTCCAATATACCTGTGTTTTCTTGATTTCCGGAAAGCATTTGACTCAATCTCTCATTCAAGCATATTTAGGGCTCTTAGAAAAATAGGAATCCAAAGCAAATATGTCAGGATTATAAAGGAATTATACAAGGGAATGACAGCATTTATAGCAACTGAAAGGAAAGGAAAAGAGTTCCCTGTGAAAAAAGGAGTCAGGCAAGGAGATCCAATCTCTCCGGTTCTGTTTATTTTGGTTCTAGAGCTTATGTTTTGGAAGCTGGAATGGGAAGGGAAAGGAATCAGTGTGAATGGAAGATGGCTTAATAACCTTCGTTTTGCCGACGATATAGTAATAGTTGCAAAAAATATCGAGGAAATGACTGCTATGCTAAAAGAACTTATTACACACAGTCAAGAAATAGGCCTTAATCCCAACTACAATAAAACAAAATTAATGACCAATAGAGAAGAAATAAAATTAGAAATTAACAATAATTCCATAGAATACACAAGTGAGCATAACTACCTGGGACAACTAATTTCATTTAAGGACAGAACCCACAAAGAAATTCAAAGAAGAATATCACAGAGCTGGAGAAAATACTGGTCTTTAAGACACATTTTGAAGGGGAATATAGGAATGGAATTGAAAAAACAAGTCATTGAATCTTGCATCTTTCCTGTAATTTCCTATGGATGCCAAACATGGTCTCTCACAAAGTACCAGGAGAACAAAATCAGGGTTTGGCAAAACTCATTAGAAAGAAGCATCGCTAATGTCAGAAGGAGAGATAGAGTCAAGTGTGTTGACATTAGGAAGAGAACTGGGTTGAAGGACTTAACCAAGTTAATTAAAAAATTAAAATGGAAATGGGCAGGACACCTCTTGAGATGCAGGGATGATCGATGGTCATATTATGTGACTGAATGGACTCCATACGATTGTACTCGAGGTAGAGGCAGACAAGTCAAGGGATGGAGTGATTCTTTCAAGAAGACAGCAGGCCCGACATGATGGAGAAGAGCACAGGACAAGAAGCAATGGTGGGAAACATGGAAGGAACTCACAGACCCCGCCTTGTCGGTAAGGCTGGTCTCCCTGGGAAGTGTAGACCATTACTCCTCAAAGGAGGAAGGCTTTTACAAGCAAAAAAAAAATTATTAATCAGTTATTTAAGTTTTTAGAAAAATGTAAAAAATTAGTTATGAGTTTGATTTTATAGGAAAGTATCAAAGATGTTTATTTTTGTTTGTATAATAAAGGCTATTTCATTTCATTTCATATATATATATATATATACAAATTTGAACCACCGTTATTTTCGGTCTCTAGGGGTTCTGAAACGCGAAATTTTCTAGTCGGCACTTCTGGATTGCGTCATGAGATCAACCTTATAAGCGGGGTTCCTCCCTATGGGGGAGAGAGGAACCGCGCTAAAACGTCATGCCAATGTAAAGAATCACGTCGAACAATTGATGAACTATCGTTAACACGATACATACTACTGTTTTTGTTGTTTTTTTTGGTCTCAAAACTTGGTTTATATTATTTCCCTAGCAAATTATTGAACGAGTTCGTTAACCAGCAAAATTAGTTTATCTGGATTTACTCCAGACCCAAAGAAGTTATTCGCCCATACCGACCGCAATTATTCTTGTATTGCAACGAACCTCGGCATTCGTTGTGTTAATCTTAATAGAAAAGTCTGACTCACAGGAACTGTGTCATCTTAGCGCGGTTCAGCGTCAATCCTTAGTCTCATTAGTAAAGGAGTAGAAGCAGTTATTGGTAGGGTTTAATCTTTCGTGAAAAATATAAAACGACATCAAAAAGAGAAGGAAGATTTAAGGCTCCACAACAGGAAACTGATAGTATTCTAGGCGGGAATGACTACCCCCCCCCTCCACCTTCTCCACGTTCGCCACGGGAAACACTGTTACCAATAACTTACTCATTTTCATACCGTATTTTATTATTAAATGTAATTTTAAAAACAATAACCAATTAAAAGGTTAGGTAAACAGTTTGATAACACCGTTTGATAGGGAATTTAGTAAGCTTTCGAATGGCCACCTTCCACTTACCCCGACTTCCTATCCGTTTTCGAGATATTTTAGAATATATACGAAAATCCCAAAACTTTTCATGCCTATGAGGGGGCACCTACACTCGATCCGTTCCTATCCAATCCAATAGCCACCGACAGTCGGAACAAAAACAAACACATGCCTCTCAATGGAGGTGCTTACATTGGTCTCGACCCGACCCGATCCGATCCGATGGCTACCGATTCTTGGCCTAATAATTTTATAATATGAATACGAATACTTCTCTTACCTACTTAAGTGAAAATGAATGGTAATCACTCATTTCCACTTCACTACGAGGTCATTACTGACGAGCTATGACTAAGTCGGATCGGATCGGGTCGTGACCAATGTAGGCACTCACGTCGGCCGCTGTAGGCCGTTGTCGATCAAACGAAATCTGATCGGATCGGGAGAAATAGGGGTCCAATAGGTGCAGCCATAATGAGATATTTTATTTCTAGTACTTCCTTAAATCCAAACGAAAACAATATTTTCCTATCATAGATTAGATGAATTTCTAACCTCTAGAACAAGTTTCAACTTAATTAATCTTTTCTGAATACCCAACCTGAATTTGTTTTTGGAAAAGCTCGAAAACGGTTACAGATATCGCTTTAAAAATCAGAAATGGCTTATCCGATTTAGATGGGATTTTCAGTAATATATTGCGGCGACTAACACAATACACACTAGAGTTTTTTGTTTGTTCGTCACGATACTTTTTATATAGTATTCCCCTAGCAAACGATTGAACGAGTTCGTTAACCAGCGAAATTAATTCATCTGGAGGGGGGGGGGGATTACCCGGACCAAAATTACCAATTTGCAACTACTAGGCGCAATTTATGTTATATTTCAACGAAACTCGGTATTCGTTCTGATCATCTACATGGAAAAATATGATGTAAACAGAAATTAAATGGGTTAATTAGAAGGAGGCTTTCACTCCGGACTCGAATTAATAATTACTAATTTTTATTTAATCACCGGATGCCATAATTTGCTGAGCCTATATCCATCTTCTTTGTTAAAATTTTCCGGGCAGCGTACTATTTCTATGGCTTCCCTAATGATCGGTTCTTGGTAGTTCTCTAGTTTCGCCAGAATACTTACTTTGTCGAACTGGATTGCATGATTTGTGATGTAGAAGTGTTCTGCTACAGCCGATTTTTCAGTATTGCCATTCTTAACCGTCTTCACATGTTCAGAGATTCTTGTACATACCAATCTACCTGTTTGCCCAATGTACTCCTTTCCGCAGGAGCATGGAATACTATTGACACCTAAGATCACCAGGTAGATGACACCTAAGATCACCAGGTAGAGTATAGAGTATATATATATATATATATATATATATATATATATATATATATATATATATATATATATATATATGGGGGCGAGGTTAGCTCAGTGGTAGAGCACTGGACTAATAAGCTGGAGGCCTCAGTTCAAATCCCGAGCATAGTACTAAAGATTTTTATCTTCTAGTGTCTTCGTTCATGGGTTGAATTCGGCCTCCCTGACCGTCCCTAGGCCAACCCAGCCTTTAATTAATTTAATAATGGGTACCTTGGGTGCTAATGACTCTAGCAGTCGAAGCAGCCAAGGGGAAAATCAGGCGGCCGGAGCATAGTACTGAACACATTATCTCCCTAGTGTGCCGTATGGTCATGAATCAGATACCTCTATAGTATCTGCCCCTCTGGGCCCTCGTGGCCTGTTACGGGACTGATTTATATATATATATATATATATATATATATATATATATATATATTTGAACCACCGTTATTTTCGAGATATATGGGCTCTGACAGGTAATATGTTCTAGTCGGCAGTTCCGGATTGCGTTGTGAGGTCAGCCTTATAAGCGGTGTTCCTATGGAAGGAGGAACCGCGCTGAAATGGGGTTAAGGTATTATCGCTATCCATGCTAGAAATAGTCGGTAGTGGATAGACAATCCACTTCAAACAAGATTCTCTTGTTGTTGTGAATTGAAGTTCAAATTCAAATAATAATAAATATATAACCATTTATGAAAAGTAGTATGTATATTGAAGATGGCGGATGTTGAAGAAGCATCGAGGATCTGCCGAAACCTATTCATTCAAATGATAGGTCTTTAAGAGAAGTCTGAGAGTGGCGATGACCCGGTTAGTGAGCGATGGATGGTGGGGAGAGAGGCTATATAAAGACGAGGCTCCTTATCGCCGACACACTAGTCATGGACTCCTCAGTCATCAAGGTAGTACTCCTGATGGGAGCAATCACCGCAGGAGTCGCGTCGGAAGGCTGTCATGACAAGGAGGGTGGTATAACCTGTATACAAGAACAGCTGTTGAGGAAGGCGAAGGATTTCTTCGATCAGGACTCCATCCCCCTCTGGGGAGGACTCAGACTCGTCAAGAGCAGACAGAGAGAGGACAGGAAGTTGGAGGAAGTGACGAGAGCCAAGACTCCGGAAGAGAGAGGTGATGCTATTGAAGCCTATACCTTAGATCGAGCTAGCAGTTTCCTGCAAGACAGGAGTATCAGCTGGGATTTAGGATCAGCTCTCGACACGATAAGTCAGCTGTTCGATCAACAGGTGGATCAACAAGGTTAGTTTCTACACTATTTTATCCTCTTTAGGGTATGTCAAACAAATATCTCTCAAACTACAATATATTTATTAATCTTGAATACAATTTCTCCGCCATTTTTCAGTTAGTCCAAAAATATAGTCAAACAAGGCCAAATATCCTCGCTACAAATGCAAAGTATCGAATGTGAAAATCAAGACTTTTCAGAGTGGAAAAACATTTGTTCATAACTTTTTTTTGGACAGTCAAATATTCGGCAGATTTGACCTTTTGATAGTGGAATACTTTCCCTTTAATAGAGTGAAGTAAGATTCAAGAATTTGCCGTACATAAGTCCAGCAGAAATGAGTAAAGATTGACAATGAAAGATGCATTTTTTCATATTCGTTACTTTGCATTTGTATCGACGATATTTTAATGATTTTCTCGTAGGAAAATAATTGTTTTTTAAAACTTTCTCTCCACTGGAAGTAACCAATATTTGTAAATATTTCTTTTTATCAACGTCGAATATATTTTTAAATTATTCCGTCATTTTTGAGTGCCCGAAATAAAAAATCGAATTTATCCCGAAATTTCAGAAATCGTGATAACATCGATTGAACCGTTTTTAGTCGATTTGAAGCGGTCGATCGAAACCGTTCCTTCTGATTAGCAAAAGGCAGTCGCAGGAACTGCGTCATCTTAGCGCGGTTCCCGAGTCCCATTAGTAAAGGAATAATACCTAATTTCATTAAAATCTGCCCATTTTTAGCACTTTCCTCCGAAGGAAAGTAGCTATTGAGGTTGCACTCATGACGGAATTTTTGAAAAATTCCTTCAAATATTTATCGATCCTACCTAGTAGACATCGAAAATGACCCCCGTTAAAATTTATATATATATGTCTGTTAACACGATAGCGGCCAGAGTTTTTGTTTTTTCGTCACGAAACGTGGTATATAGCATTCAATTAGCAAACGATTGAACGAGTTCGTTAACCACCAAAATCGGTCCACCGGAAGGGGGGTTTATCCCAAACCCAAAACACTAATTTGACCATGCCAGCCGTAATATTTGTTATATTTCAACGAAACTAGGTATTCGTAGTGGTAATCTAGAGAGAAAAGTGTGATGTAAAAATAAACTAAATCGGTTGATTAGAAGGGGGGGTTTACTCCGGACCCACAATACCAATTCGCCACTACCAGCCGTGATTTTTGGTATATTTCGACGAAACTCGGAATTCGTAGTGGTAATCTACAGGTAAATATGTGTTGTAAAAATAAACTAAATCGGTTCATTAGAAGGGGGGGGGGGGGTTTACTCCGGACCCACAATACCAAATCGCCACTACCAGCCGTGATTTCTGGTATATTTCGACGAAATTCGGTATGCGTAGTGGTTATCTACAGGTAAATATGTGTTGTAAAAATAAACTAAATCGGTTCATTAGGAGGGGGGGGGGGGGGTTACTCCGGACCCACAATACCAATTCGCCACTACCAGCCGTGATTTTTGGTATATTTCGACGAAATTCGGTATGCGTAGTGGTTATCTACAGGTACAACTGTGTTGTAAAAATAAACTAAATCGGTTCATTAGAAGGGGGGGTTTACTCCGGACCCAAATTCCTAATATACTCATACCGGTCGTAATTTCTGCTGTATTGTAAGGAAACGCGGTATACGTCGTGGATAACTCATGAGAAGGAAGTGTTGTAAAAATGAGCTAAATCGGTCAATCGGAAAGGGGGGTTTACTTTGTAATATATTTCAATAGAATTATCTGGCCAGACGTAGGTTCGCAAGGCCGCCGCAAGGAGCGCTCTCTACCACTAGAGGGACTGTATCCTGTTCCTGCGTCAGTTCAAAAGACGAAAATATGAAGTTTTTTGTATTTATTACGTAGTGTAGTAGGTACCATGTGTAAACATAACTCTGGAAGCAAATTAATAATTGATCAATTACTTATTACAAAATTAAAAGAGAACTATTCATGTTTTTATTTTATTTATGTAGTATATTTTCAGCAAATTGTTCTGGAAGCCAGTCTACACTACCCGAATTCTGAGGAAAGTGTTTAGTCATGCAGCTCCTGCGTGACGGACTTTTTAGCCAGCTAGAGAGCGAACAGAAATACTAAATGAGATGAAGATAGTTAGCCGTTGAGGTTACGGGAAGTGAAAGGATGGTAGGGACTCGGCTAGGAAAGAAATAGTCAGATCTTCAAGCAAAACTCTATATTAGACGTTTAGGCTGCACTTTGGAAGAGCAGGTAAAGAAGGGCAGGCATGTCATAAATCAAAATACACCGGCATTTCCAGCATATGAAATCTGCTATATCTTACTCCTGGGGTAATCTGCTATCCAGGGGCTTATCGCCATAGATGTCAAACCCTTAAAATAAAATAAATACATAATCTGCTATCCTTTTCTTTAAGAAATGTTATAATAGAGTTCTCTGTAAAAGGTTTAATGAGTTCTATTTAATACATATTTTATAATTTCTATTAATAGGTATAATTTTAACTATTGGACTTTTCATACAAGAATTCATTTAATTACTCAAAAATATATTTCAATTTGAACCACCTCTACTTTCGTTATCTACGAGTTCTAAAACGTGAGACTAACGAGTTACATTCCACCGTAAGACTAAACCCCTAATGAATTCTAATGAACCGATTTAGTTTATTTTTAAAACATGTTTCTCATTAGATATCCTCGACGTACACGGAATGTCGTTACAATACACGAGAAGGAACGTCCGGTAGAAGCAAATTAGTAATGTGAGTCCGGAGTAACCCCCCCCCCCTCTAATGGACTGATTTAGTTTCGTAAAATCACCGATATATATATATATATATGTATATATATATATATATATATATATATATTTTTGATGTTAGGAGGCATGGGGTCGTTAAAGAGTCATCTTGTCTTCTTACTACTTTATTTAGCCCGACATGTTTCGTGCATATTTTCGCACCCCTTCAGGGGCACTTCTTGTATTCCCCTAGAGGGAATACATGGTAACGAGAGTACTTCCTAGCAAGGTAGGACTCAAAAATACTTTATTCTGGGACTTCGTCCCATAAGAATAAAAATAAATACACAATAAACAATAAACGAATTTAACCTAAAAAATATGAATATAAATAAAGAAAAAACAAAATCATATAAAAACGAATACAAATATTATTAGTGAAGTCTTAAACAATAAAATAAAATAAGTAAATATGTAGATAAATTATAGTTGAATTGGAGCAATGATGATACAATATTCAGCGGGGGATGGGAATATAATTAAATAGTTTAAAATAAACAAATAAATAATTAGATAAATATTAAAAAATTAAATAAATATTTAAGAAATGGGGGCTATAAAAGGATATGAATAAAAATAAATGAATAAACAAGAGAAGAAAACTACAACATAATTTGCAAAGCTAAACTGGTCTTCCTGGTGGTCAAATCTTAAGAAGCGTCTTCCTGGGAGGGTAAGAGAAAAGCAAAGATGCGGGATTTAAATACAGGTAAGGAAGGAGAGTGCCGAATCGAAAGAGGGATAGAGTTCCAGAAGGAGGAGGCTCGGGAGATGAAGGAACGGTCGAAGAAGGCTGTTTTATGAGTGGGAGGATAGAGATCGGAGGGACGGGAGCGGGTACCACGGGAATGGACAGAGGAATTAAACTGAAGGAGGTTGTAGATATAGGAAGAGGATTTGGAAGAAATGGTTTGGTAAAGGAAAGAACCTAGCAAGTATTGTCGTCGAATTGATGGAAATAGCCACTTCAACTCGGAATACCAGTGTGAAATATGGGCATCCCTGGGGGTATCGAGGATAAATCTGAGAAAACTGTTCATTAATCACTTAAGACGATCCTCAAGCTCCCTAGTGAGCCCTCCATACACCTGGCAACCTTAGTCAAAGTGGGGGAACACAAGAGAAGATACAAGAAGCTGACGAGTAGGAGTAGGGAGGAGGTATTGCTTCGGGACGTGAGATTTTCTAGTCGACACTTTCGGATTGCGTCATGAGATCAACCTTATAAGGGGGTTTCCTCCCTGAGGAGGTAGGGAGTAACCGCGCTGAGAATGCAAATGGAACCCGAAGCCTAGTTCGTACAGTAGCAAAGACTGGTTCCTGTTTACGGATTCTGCTCATGAACCAACTCGACCTCTTCAATTTAACAAAGTATTTTTGTATCAAATTTTATAAAAATCGGAAGACTTTTGGGTAAGCTGCAGAGCGAACAGACAGTATATAAAGATCGGGAGTCGATTTTATTTATTTATTTAATTATTTTCATTCTCATTTATACAAAGAGACATTTCTAAATGCTGGTTAGATCCGACAATAGATTTAGAATTTAAAATAAATTACATAGTTTATGAAGGTTCAAGAACAGTTTTAGACCCGTCCTATATGACCACCTAACGTAGATTCAAGCAAAAAGCAAACTGCTCGAGGTAGATGTTACAAATAAATAGAGTTTTAATAAGATTTTCACCCCATATGATATACTGGAAATAACATTTTCAACAGACAATTGTTATTTCATTTTTCAATTTGATTTCTAAGTTAATCCCCAGATTTGAGGTTAGATCCGGCTGTGCCGCCATGTTTTCCCAAGATGGCGACGCCCATAAAGCTGTCTTCATGTTTATGCTCCGAACCGCTAGATAGAGCTACTTGAAAAGGTCTTAATATCCCAAAGAGAGAGTCGATTTGAATAGCCAGTCTCTTTCCTTCTCCATCCTCTATCGGCTATAAAAAAACTTTCTTCTTTTTGTGACGACAAGTAGCAATACTCTTGGCTTTAGGATTTATACCTCACTGTTTGCTTCAAGAACTTATACCTACTTTCTTTCAAGGAACTTTCAATGGAGATCCTTTTTGGATTGGCTTTTATCTTTCTACTCCCACAGTCATTTAGTATAGCTTCCATTACTACTATATTTCAGAGTAGGGCACTATTCAATAAATTTTTTATTCAATAATCATTCAAATAATTTTTTATTGAATAAGAATTTCTTCTTTGATTAAGTTATTCATCCACAGATTTATTCTATAAATAACAGGGTTGACTCATTATTCAATACATTTTTATTGAATAAGAATTTATTCATTGACTGATTTTTTTTTATTTAATGAATAATTAATTATTTTTCGATCTTCTTTCATTATCTTTATACATTTAAAATCAAGTAGTTTACAAACTCAGATTCTTTAAGTTCAGTAAAGAATATCATTTAAATAAATAATTTTCATTTAAAGTAAGAAAAAGTTTGATGAACTTAGTCATTTTAATTAGAAAATATTGTTAAAATAAATCACTTGTCGCGAAAAATTTCAGTCAAATAAATCAATTTCATTAAAAAAAAAATCATTTTTATTCAATAAATCATTGTTATTCAATAATGAATAAAAATAAAAAGTTAATTAATTGAATTGACTGAATAATGAATGAAAAATTATTCAGAATGAAATAACAGATTTAGTCATTATTCTGAATTATGTTTGCCTAAGAAAAATAATAATTTTTTTTTCTAATAATTCTAAATAATCAATTTAAAAACTGTTCAAAGGTTTGTCCCCTTGCAGCAATACAGGCAACACATTGCACGTTGACAGACTGGATGGTTTTTGTGCATTGCTCTGCTGTAATCTGTTCCCAGGCACATCTGATGCGATGGATGAGGTACTCCCTTGAGCCAATGGGCTCCCTGTAGACCAAATCTTTAATGTGTCCTCATGCTAAGAAATCCAAGGGCGTGAGGTCTGAAGATGGAGCCGGCCAAGATACCGGCCCACCAGGTCCTATCCAACACCATGGATAGTTAGTGTCCAACCAATTTCGGACAGCCCTCCTGTAGTGGGACAACCGTTAATTTGGTCTACAGGGAGCCCATTGGCTCAAGGGAGTACCTCATCCCTCGCATCAGATGGACCAGGGAACAGATTACAGCAGAGCAATGCACAAATACCATCCAGTCTGTCAATGTGCAATGCGATGCCTGTATTGCAAACCTTTGCATTGCGATGCAAGGGGACAAACCTTTTGAACAGTTTTTAAATTGATTGATAGGAAGTATTAGAAGAAGAAATTATTATTTTTTAAATTATCTATGCATCCAAAATTAAATGTTAAACTGATTTAAGAATTTAAACTTTAATTTTATTAAGAATTGAAGTTTTTTTTCCCTCAAAGAAAAGTAGCTATGTTAAAGTATGTTTAACTTGCAGCTTTACAAGACGTCATTTAATGTTTTTGACCAAGAAGATTTTTTGTTGTTTTGTTTTTTGGGCAGAGGTGGGCGGCAGAGTTGGGCATTATTCAATACATTTTTTATTGAATAATCATTCAAATACATTTTTATTGAATAATAATTTATTTATTGATTACGTTATTCATACAATGATTATTTTTTACTCTATGAATAACAGGGTTGGATAATTATTCAATAAATTTTTATTGAATACGAATTCATTCATTTATTCAGTTATTCATTGACTGATTTTTTTTTTTTATTTTTTTTTATCTATACATATATATATATATATATATATATATATATATATATATATATATATATATATATAAGTCCGACTCGCAGGAACTGCGTCATCATAGCGAGTCTAATTTGGAAAGATTAAAATAGAAACAGTTATTATTTTGGTTCGACCATTCTTGCAAAGGTTTTATGATCCCGACCTGAATGGGTCGGCCAACCCCATAAAGGCAGTTGGAAAGGCTTCGAATCACTCTCTTTGAAAGCTATATTTCTAACAATGAATTGTTTTTCTTATTTTACTTAATCTGCTTTATTGTCAAATAAATTATCCAACTATAAGCAATTAAAAAATAACAAGGAATAAAAACAGACAAAAAGAACCGTTCGAATAAACGAAATCAATTACTTCAAAGTTTAAGCACTTATTTCTCCGATTGACATCGCCTAATCAGAACTTTCTTCAGAACCTTTTTTGTAGAGCATTTAGTAAGCTTTCGAATGGTTACCTTCCGTTTACCAAGAACCTCAACCGTTTTAGAGATACTAAGGAAAGAAAACGAAGTTCCCAAAGCTTTTCATGTCGGTTAATAAAACATTTTATTCTAACCCATCCTTAACTCCAAACGTAACCGAATTTTCAACATATTAGTTTTGGTTAAAATTCGAACATGCAGAAAATGTTTTAACTGTATCCCATGATTCTAAGTACCCAAACCAAAAACGTTATTCAACAACTATTTTTCCAATTTTCTCGAAAACGGTTAAAGTTATCGCCTTGAAAATGGTTTCATTCGTTTTCCTAGGCCAAGAAGCCTATAAAACGAGTACTTGCAAGCATATGAAGTAAGCTCAACGATTTTTTCGAGCCAAATTCGCTTCAAAAACCATGTTCCGGTGGGCACATTCTGCTCGTTAACGAACTTGACCTTTCAAATTAGACGAAAGATTTTTGTACGAAATTTCATCAAAATCGGACCATTTTTGAGCTGTGCTAGACCGCGAACAGACAAATATATATATATATATATATATATATATATATATATATATATATATACAAATTTGAACCACCGTTATTTTCGTTCTCTAGGGGTTCTGAAACGCAAAATTTTCTAGTCGACCCTCCCTATGGAGGGAGGGAGGAACCGCGCTAAAAAATCACTTGTCTGCCTGTCTGTTTGTTCTTTATACAAAACCAGACCGTTTGGCCGATTTTGACCAAACTCGGCACACAGGTAGGTATTGATCTAGGGAATGTCTTAGGCTACGTCAAAATACTGTACGTAAAACGAAAGTGTAAGTATGTGTGTACTACTGCAAATATTTGGTCTGCAAAGCGCAGACGTTTTTTTGGCGTGCTGCTCACTGGATATACAACAATTTTAAAAGGCAGTCAGCTGCCCCTGCTTGCCGCCTATTTCGAAATTCCCATTCATATGATAGAATATCATTTATGTTGAGTGATATCCATGCGGAATTCAAACTTGACGAAATTATTATATTTTTCAAATAAAAAGTTTTAGAAGAGGTAAATGCACTAACAGAGGTGACACCTACAGCTCGCCTATCTAAAGTTAATGATTTTTTTTTGATTTTGGAAATGTCGGACCGTAACAAGCGACGATTCTTTTACGAAAGCAGAAGTCCAGGGTTGCAATTTTTTGAAAATCAGGAAGAAGAGTATGTTAAATAATTTTAAATATATAAAAAATGTGTGAATTCGTCGTAAAAAATACCTGCCGCCATTGGAAAATCAAGAGTTAGATGCGCTGGAGAAAAACTGGAGAATGTTACAAAGTCAACTAAACCTTCAAAAGAAACCTCATGCAACATAACTATGACCTACCAAGTTTCATTTCGAAATTCCAACAACTCTAGGAGGAAAAGGGGGTGGACACATATACTGGGACACCCTGTATATGATAACATTTAATTTTCATGGCAGCAGTCATTGGAATATTCTTTTTTACTCTTACATGTAAATGTTCACTTTTTATAACTTGAATTATGTGTTTGTTTATTGAACATTATACTTATCAATTTATTATTATGAGTTTAAAAAGTAATTTGTGATATTTGGGTTGATGGAGAACAGTAGGTAAATTTTTCTTTTTTGACCAGTATTCTACCCAAAACATATTTTTTTAAAGATTCCCTTTATCTAAAAGAAATAATAAATGTGAAAGTTTGTCCTGTAAGAAAAGTAAGAGTTACTTAATTCAATATAACCTCCAACATCCTGAATTTACTTCATTATTATCCATTATGAATTTCCGTCATTATTTAAAAATTATTATCAACCAGGCATCTTTAAAAAAAAAGTAAAAAAAAAAAGAATTTTACTGTCCAAAGAAATATTAAAAAAAAATAAAATGAATTTTTACAATTAATTAAATACAAGTATCCAAAATATAAGCTTTTACAACTATTCTAAATTACCTATATCTATTTAATTTTTATTACTAAAATATTGTAAGGGAAAAATACAAAAAAAAACCCTATACACTGAAAATCAAAAGGTAACATGCTTGAGCCTCTTATACTTGTAACGCTTATAATTTAGGCTATGATAATTATAATTAACTATATCAGCAATATGCTTATAGCTGCTACTTTGACATGCTTCAAAGAAATGCTGTGTAGCTTTAATTATGTACAGATTTATTGTAGGAATGTCAAAAACTTCATGTATAAGCATGATAGGAGTCCATCGGGGAAAAGAACCAATGAATCTCAAGCATTTATTTTGAGTCACCTGTAATTTCCTCTTGTTGATTTCACATGTCATAGACCAAATAGGGCAAGCATAAAGTAACACAGGCCTAATATATAAATAATAAATAAGTCTTTTGTTAATTATGCTTAATCCTGAGTTTCTATTCATTACAGGAAATAAGGATTGTAATATAGCAATAGCCTTATTACATTGAATGTTAATATGGTTCGTGTAAGTCAGTTTAGAGTCCAAATTTACTCCAAGATACTTAACATTTTTAGACCATGGGATTGAATTTCCGAAAATCTTTACTTGAGGGTATACTTTAGGTCTTCACCGAGTAAACAGTATAACCTCAGTTTTTTCACTATTCAACCTTTTTTTCCACTTATTACAGTATTTTGTACACTTTTCCAATGCTGTGGTAAGATGCCTAGCAATAGTGTCAACCCGAAAGCTGGAGATTATATATGCCGTATCATCAGCAAAAAGAGATTTTTTACATTTGATTTTGAGATTGTTTATATCATTTAGGAATATAATGAATAGTATGGGGCCGAGTACCGATCCTTGAGGGACTCCCGCGAGGATTTAGGAATATAATGAATAGTATGGGGCCGAGTACCGATCCTTGAGGGACTCCCGCGAGGATTTAGGAATATAATGAATAGTATGGGGCCGAGTACTGATCCTTGAGGGACTCCCGCGAGGATTTAGGAATATAATGAATAGTATGGGGCCGTGTACCGATCCTTGAGGGACTCCTGCGAGGATTTAGGAATATAATGAATAGTATGGGGCCGAGTACCGATCCTTGAGGGAGTCCCGCGAGGATTTAGGAATATAATGAATAGTATGGGGCCGAGTACTGATCCTTGAGGGACTCCCGCGAGGATTTAGGAATATAATGAATAGTATGGGGCCGAGTACTGATCCTTGAGGGACTCCCGCGAGGATTTAGGAATATAATGAATAGTATGGGGCCGAGTACTGATCCTTGAGGGACTCCCGCGAGGATTTAGGAATATAATGAATAGTATGGGGCCGAGTACCGATCCTTGAGGGACTCCCGCGAGGATTTAGGAATATAATGAATAGTATGGGGCCGAGTACTGATCCTTGAGGGACTCCCGCGAGGATTTAGGAATATAATGAATAGTATGGGGCCGAGTACTGATCCTTGAGGGACTCCCGCGAGGAATTAGGAATATAATGAATAGTATGGGGCCGAGTACTGATCCTTGAGGGACTCCCGCGAGGATTTAGGAATATAATGAATAGTATGGGGCCGAGTACTGATCCTTGAGGGACTCCCGCGAGGATTTAGGAATATAATGAATAGTATGGGGCCGAGTACTGATCCTTGAGGGACTCCCGCGAGGATTTAGGAATATAATGAATAGTATGGGGCCGAGTACTGATCCTTGAGAGACTCCCGCGAGGATTTAGGAATATAATGAATAGTATGGGGCCGAGTACTGATCCTTGAGGGACTACCGCGAGGATTTAGGAATATAATGAATAGTATGGGGCCGAGTACCGATCCTTGAGGGACTCCCGTGAGGATTTAGGAATATAATGAATAGTATGGGGCCGAGTACCGATCCTTGAGGGACTCCCGCGAGGATTTAGGAATATAATGAATAGTATGGGGCCGAGTACTGATCCTTGAGGGACTCCCGCGAGGATTTAGGAATATAATGAATAGTATGGGGCCGAGTACTGATCCTTGAGGGACTCCCGCGAGGATTTAGGAATATAATGAATAGTATGGGGCCGAGTACTGATCCTTGAGGGACTCCCGCGAGGATTTAGGAATATAATGAATAGTATGGGGCCGAGTACTGATCCTTGAGGGACTCCCGCGAGGATTTAGGAATATAATGAATAGTATGGGGCCGAGTACTGATCCTTGAGAGACTCCCGCGAGGATTTAGGAATATAATGAATAGTATGGGGCCGAGTACTGATCCTTGAGGGACTACCGCGAGGATTTAGGAATATAATGAATAGTATGGGGCCGAGTACCGATCCTTGAGGGACTCCCGTGAGGATTTAGGAATATAATGAATAGTATGGGGCCGAGTACCGATCCTTGAGGGACTCCCGCGAGGATTTAGGAATATAATGAATAGTATGGGGCCGAGTACTGATCCTTGAGGGACTCCCGCGAGGATTTAGGAATATAATGAATAGTATGGGGCCGAGTACTGATCCTTGAGGGACTCCCGCGAGGATTTAGGAATATAATGAATAGTATGGGGCCGAGTACTGATCCTTGAGGGACTCCCGCGAGGATTTAGGAATATAATGAATAGTATGGGGCCGAGTACTGATCCTTGAGGGACTCCCGCGAGGATTTAGGAATATAATGAATAGTATGGGGCCGAGTACTGATCCTTGAGGGACTCCCGCGAGGATTTAGGAATATAATGAATAGTATGGGGCCGAGTACCGATCCTTGAGGGACTCCTGCGAGGATTTAGGAATATAATGAATAGTATGGGGCCGAGTACTGATCCTTGAGGGACTCCCGCGAGGATTTAGGAATATAATGAATAGTATGGGGCCGAGTACTGATCCTTGAGGGACTCCCGCGAGGATTTAGGAATATAATGAATAGTATGGGGCCGAGTACTGATCCTTGAGGGACTCCCGCGAGGATTTAGGAATATAATGAATAGTATGGGGCCGAGTACTGATCCTTGAGGGACTCCCGCGAGGATTTAGGAATATAATGAATAGTATGGGGCCGAGTACTGATCCTTGAGGGACTCCCGCGAGGATTTAGGAATATAATGAATAGTATGGGGCCGAGTACTGATCCTTGAGGGACTCCCGCGAGGATTTAGGAATATAATGAATAGTATGGGGCCGAGTACTGATCCTTGAGGGACTCCCGCGAGGATTTAGGAATATAATGAATAGTATGGGGCCGAGTACTGATCCTTGAGGGACTCCCGCGAGGATTTAGGAATATAATGAATAGTATGGGGCCGAGTACCGATCCTTGAGGGACTCCCGTGAGGATTTAGGAATATAATGAATAGTATGGGGCCGAGTACCGATCCTTGAGGGACTCCCGCGAGGATTTAGGAATATAATGAATAGTATGGGGCCGAGTACTGATCCTTGAGGGACTCCCGCGAGGATTTAGGAATATAATGAATAGTATGGGGCCGAGTACTGATCCTTGAGGGACTCCCGCGAGGATTTAGGAATATAATGAATAGTATGGGGCCGAGTACTGATCCTTGAGGGACTCCCGCGAGGATTTAGGAATATAATGAATAGTATGGGGCCGAGTACTGATCCTTGAGGGACTCCCGCGAGGATTTAGGAATATAATGAATAGTATGGGGCCGAGTACCGATCCTTGAGGGACTCCCGTGAGGATTTAGGAATATAATGAATAGTATGGGGCCGAGTACCGATCCTTGAGGGACTCCCGCGAGGATTTAGGAATATAATGAATAGTATGGGGCCGAGTACTGATCCTTGAGGGACTCCCGCGAGGATTTAGGAATATAATGAATAGTATGGGGCCGAGTACCGATCCTTGAGGGACTCCCGCGAGGATTTAGGAATATAATGAATAGTATAGTGCCGAGTACCGATCCTTGAGGGACTCCCGCGAGGATTTAGGAATATAATGAATAGTATGGGGCCGAGTACTGATCCTTGAGGGACTCCCGTGAGGATTTGGTAGAGTTTAGATTTTTGGTCAGCAATGGAAATATAAAAAGATCTATTTTTTAGGTAATTATTAATGAGGAGAATTAAGTATACCGGAAAGTTATATTGAATAAGCTTGTATATGAGGCCATTATGCCATACACAATCAAAGGCTTTCTCGACATCTACCAGAGCCATGCCAGTATGTTTAAATTAAAATTATGGAGAATCATGTCGGTTACCCTGGCTAACTGGGTTGGTGTTGAATGCTTACTTCGGAAGCCATGTTGGTCGTTGGATAATAGATTCCTATCTTCCATAAAGGAAATTATATTCGATTTGATGACCTTTTCAACTACTTTGCTGAGACAATTAAGCAATGAAATGTAGCGATAGCTGCTAGGAAGAACAGGGTTCTTCCCAGGCTTTCAAAGAACAATTACCTTTGCAGTTTTCCACTCATCTGGAAAATGGGCAAACATTAAAATATGATTTATGATTTTAGTTAAGTGTATTAATGCTTTACGGGAAAGGTTTTTTAATAATTTATTGTGTATGCCTTCACCATCAGGTGATTTATTATTTTTTAGTTGTGAAATAAGATGTGCATTATGTGTTTTCTTGAGGGCTGTTGTAGAAATTCCTTGGCAAGCCGAAGTACTT